>CM061228.1:132936525-133244025 GCA_030844895.1 Ambrosia x helenae | reverse complement strand
AAGCGAAGAAAAGTTGAAGAGAAGAGAAAATAAATGTCAGGAAATGAAAGGAAAATAGAAACGAATTTTGTAATTACATAGATGCCTGATTTTGCCCTCAATAAAGGATTCTACAATCACATTTTATCTTCAAGTCCACGAAACGAATCTTGAGGTAGTCAACGGATTCTGTAAATCAAGAAATAACAAAGTTCCATATCAAACTCTTTACTCTGATCACATCTCAAGTGTAAGGCAATTTGTAACCTTTGATGTTAACAGCACATCAGTTCTTCTCATCCCAACATGCCTAATCAATATCAATGCAGCCTCCCCTAAAATAATCATAAAGAACAAAAAATTCAGAACAGCCACACAGTAAAACATGCAAAGGTTACTACATCTTTTAAATCAATGGCACAACTTCATAGAAGGAGAGGTTACAAACATCTTGTACATCTATAACCTGCAAAACGTATGAAAAAAAAGGATGCTTAATATATTTATTTGGAAGTAGTTAAGAGTACAACTGATTGTTCCTATTTGAACCATTGTATATTGCTTTCTTGTAACTTGGACCTTAAAAAATAAGACATGTGGTGGAAATATAAATTCACAAAAGATGGTCATACTTCTAATAATTTTTGCAAAGTTCATCTATGTGTGTGTACTTACAAAAAAGAATGGTTTTTTTTTTTTGGGAAAATGGATTTAAATACTCTCAACTATAGCCTATTGGCGAATAATACGCCCAACTATCACTTTGGCCATTAGCACTCCAAACTTTCAACTTGTTTACTTTCATCACTCCCAGAATAACAGATTTTGTTAGCCACGTCACCTTAAAACTAATGTCTGTTAGTCTGGGAGTGATGAAAGTAAACAAGTTGAAAGTTTGGACTGCTAATGGCCAAAGTGATAGTTTGGAGTATTATCCGTCAATAGGCTATAGTTGGGAGTATTTAAATCCATTTTCCCTTTTTTTTTGCATCAAAAAGTTAGAAAAGCAACAAAAATGAATGATTTCTTTGCATCAAAAAGCTCGAAACGGCAATCACAAAAAAAAACTACACTAAACACTGGAGGTGACAATTTCAACTTGATTACTTATGAATGGATTGACTTGGATTGTGTGTTTCTTAAGCTCATTAGCTGGGTCAAAAAAGTCATATCAAACGGGTCGAACGGTTAAAATGGTTTGAAATCCACCAAAAGTCTATTTTTAAGGCATGCAAACCTTCTAAATCGTTTTAGTTAAAGATATGTAGTCTTGCTTTTTCAATCATTAATAATGCATGCATTATACTTTAAAAAATCGGACAAAAAGAACCGCATGTCAATGTAAACAAAGAGGGTTGTACTAAAAATCAGCCGTTACCCGGACCGCCTGACCCACCATCCCTAAAGAAGATAGATACTATACTTGATTTCTGCCACGTTTTGTGGTCAACTATAGAGAATTATTTCCAAAATCTTTGCGAAGTGCAGAATTAGCAATGTACCCATGAGTCTTGTTGATAGCGTCACTTCCATTAAATGTTGCCGCAACAGTTCTGAGAACTAAATAGATAAACAACATCAAGCTTTGGTTTAGACAATGAGAATATCATATGATTAGGTGCTTAAAGCTTAAGATAGTTAGGTAATTACATGTATGTCAATAAAAAGTTATTTAATAGAAAATCTTTATATGATTCTGCAGATGATTGTTCTGACCCAAATAATTACAAAACTAATAACATAATCAGTTTTTATGGAGTGATCTAAATTGATTATTTAATTTAAAAGGACATGCAAAAACCCCAAAACATATTCATTAACATTTTTTAAGAGTGTTTATTCGTTTCGACTTGTATACATTATTTCCCCTGAATTTAAGACTCATATATGGAAAACCACCCTTCCAGTCACAAAATTCCAAAGCAAAAAACGCTAGTTCTAGAGTCAAAAAGTACTTTAAATAAAACCATTTGATGCACATTAAAGAGTAACACACATTTTACCATAATACCATATACCACTCAGAGCATATCATATAGCCTAAAGCACATATTCATCAAACAAATGCACCAACTGAAGAAGAGTCAAATGTTGACTTTTGAGGTCAAACCATCCTTTCTTCAACTTCAAAACTGATTAGGATTTCATTATACCTTTCTGGTCTTAGCGGACATGAAGAGTGGTGGCAACGACATCATTTGCACGCCTTGTAAAGGTGTTAGGACATCAGCAGTTGGCACGTCAATTATTTATAAAATAACTTTTAAGAGTGGACAAAAAGGAGTATATGGCTCACCTGAACTACTACTTAAAACACCAACTTTGCCACGTAATGTTTTGACCCGTTACCTGTCCCATGACCAGACAACCTTGATTATATTTGCACATGCACATCTTCTGAAAGTGTCGACAGAAAGGACCATAAATAATATCTGTTAAAAAACATATTCAAAATAACCTAAATCAAAAGAAGCACGATGGGGAAAAGACAAACAAATTGTGAAAAACTCAAAAATGATACGCATTGTACATTCTTAATACTAATCAACAAAGGTTATGCAACAAATTATAGATGTATTGGTGGTGGCAATGCAATATGCATTTTTGTTCCTACCCCACCCAAGAAGGAATTTTTTTAAGCACATACGGGTTCTTGGTTTATACAAACATGATGATCTGGAAGTAAACATATCATCAAATTTAGGTTGCTTACCAATACCATCATATTTACCATTATAATCATTATTGCTAACCGACAACATTCATGTTCATCTTCACCAACAATTACAGAATCAACAAAATACATATTTGAGAAACCAAATTGCTTTTACATACCTTCTTAAACGAATTATTGTTTACTTCCAGTTTTGATATCTGCAAAATATATATATATATATATATATATATATATATAACTTGCATCAGTCACTAATACAATAACCAACAAATTCTTATAAAATTATTAGCTTTAACAAAGGGTCATTAACCACTACCAAGAACCAATCAAATACTAATTTGAGATTAAAAAATAAGTCAAATGTATGTACAAATAATACATCAACAAAAACTTAACAATACCAAAATGAGATTGAAAGATAAATGTTTTGACACCAAGTCAAAGAAACACAATGTTAATCATAAAATATTCTTCTAAACCCAATGGGGCAATTCATCGAGCAAACTGTGTGTGCTTTAAGAACAACATATTTTTCATAATATAATCAAACTTAAAGTCAAGAAAAAAAAACGTCAGATGAATGTACCTTCGTAAAAGTCATCAGTCGTAAAATGCAAGCCTCCAACCAAAATCAACATTAATGAGCCCCTAGACAGGAACGATTATAAGGGAGTAGATTAAAAACAAATTTAAATACGGGTAGAATGGGTTCTTCTTCTGGTATCCGTCGGACTGATATCTCCCTCATTTGTGGAAAATCGAAAGAAAAACATGAAGGGGATATCACGTGTCACAAAAGGAAGTAACGACAGAGACAAGAGTTTGTAGGAAATCGAAGAAGAAGCAACTTCGCATGCACATGATGCGAGATCTGATCTGGAATCTATCTAGGGTTCTTGTGGCAATGGAAAAGGTTTTGGGGAAGAAAAGGGTGGAAGGTAAGAGAATAAAGACGGTGTGCGTAGACGTGTGGCATAAGAGTATGTGTAGTGGTGGCATTTTAGCTCCATAGCGCCAGGGAACACCGCCCCCGTGCGCTAGGGTGGCGCTGCCCCTTTGAGCGTTTTGAGTATAACAGGCGCTTCCAACTTGATTATTATTATTGTTGTTGTTGTTGTTCTTGTTGTTAAAGAAGAAGAATATAAGGAAGAAGAAAGAAGAAGATGAGGAAGAAGAAGAAGGTGGTTGTTGTTGAAGGTGGTGGCTGTGATGTTTAGAGATGGTGGCTCTGATGGTTGAAGGTGGTGGCTGTGATGGTTGGAGATGAAGGTGGTTTGGGACTTGATGGTTTGTTGGTGATGAAGATGAATGGTTATTATTATTATTATTATTATTATTATTATTATTATTATTATTATTATTATTGTTATTGTTATTATTATATTACTAGTGGGAATTCCTGCGCATTGCGGTGGGTGTCCCGATTGATATCATATTGAACTAATACTAACAAAATAGTAGGTAAAGGGCCCAAATAATAATTCATTTTTCTCTCCAAAATCAACGTATTGATACCAACTTAATACCAACAAGGCGAATAGTGTTTCTGATATAAACAAAATGACGATTACAAAAGTCAGCGTGCATTCAAGAAATAAACGTGTCCACACCTACAATTCAAGATATAGGGGTCCTCCGAAGTCAAAAGTCCCAACGCCACATACACATGATTTTTGGAACCGTGTAGTTGGGCAACAAAACTTTCATACAAATCCATGGGTAATGCTATATAGAGATCGTCTCGCACATGGTTATGTTGTAATTATAACGTATAATGTATTATTAATTGAATTTTTTATTTCCGTTTACGCTCTTTTATAGATATAACAAGTAGTGGGAATTTTTTTTTATAAAACCTCAAATAACATACATAAAATTAACAAACAAAACACAAAAATAAAAAATAAAAAGGGGTTTTCTGCCACTCGTATGGGCCTCTACTAGCCGTAGAGTATTCTTATACGAGTCGTAGGGGTCTCTACAGGTCGTAGAGGGTGGAACATATACGAGCGTAGATCCCTCTACCACTCGTAGAGAAACAAATATTAGTTTTGATTAAAAAATGTTGGGAGCTTGTAGATAAGCTCTATGACTCGTAGTGGCTTTCTTTACGACCCGTAGAGCCCTCTACCACTCGTAGAAGAACACACACTGTTATTTATTATTATTATTTTTTTAAATAATAGTAATAAGTTATGATAATAATAAAAATAAATATTTTTTTAAAATTTATTTTTCTATGACTCGTAGAGGCCTCTACTAGTCGTAGAGAAAGCCTCTGCTAGTCATGGAGCTCCTATACGAAGGGAAAAGAATTCAAGTCAAACTCTACTGCTCGTAGAGGCTCTACGAGCGTAGAGGTGTCATTAAATGATTGGCAACGATTGGCATTCACGGGACCACATTGACAGAGGTCTCTACGGGCAATAGAGACCTCTACGAGCAGTAGAGTTCCTTCTACGACTCGTAGAGGCCTCTGCAAGCCGTAAAGACCGGTGCAAATAAAATTTCAGCAGGTGCAAATAAGAGGCGCCTTATACATAATACACCGTGTGAATGTGAGCCATGATACTTTGAAACATGCCGTCAGCATCACAATAATATCATAAATACAACTAAAGAGTAACAATGACACGTATGGCTGCAAACGAACCGAACGAATACGAACAAGGCCATGTTCGTGTTCGTTCATTAAGGAAATTGTGTGTTCACGAACAGTTTATGAACACTTACCGAACAAGTTTTTTGTCCGTGTTCGTTTGTTAAGAGAACACTCGTGTTCGTGTTCGTGTTCGTTTGTTAAGTTTGTTCACGAACGCACACGAACGTTAATGAACCCAAATAAGTGTTTATGAACACAAACGATCACAAAGAAGTGTTCATGAACGGAAACAAACATAAACAAATCTATATTAACTTTCGATAAGAACGAAACATATACTTAGCAATGAGAGTGAAGACTAAAAGTAGGGTTATTGATCTCATATAGTCATATATATTTACCTACATAAATTATTTGTTTATTTATTTATTTGTGTAAAATAAATAAAAATAAAAGAATATAAAAAAATTTAAAAATTAAAAACCCTATTAAACTATGGGGAATTGGATTCCAATAACCTAAATTATTTGAAATTGGCCATTAGCACCCCCAACTAAAAAATTGGTCACATATAACCTGAACTATTAACTTATTGGAATCTAACACCCAATTAACTGACTCCGTCAGTGGGTTGCTGACGTGGCACCAGTTGCTGAGGTGGCATGCTGACATGGCACAAGTTGCTGATGTGGCATGATGGTGTGTCAATCCACGTGGCACCAGTTGCTGGCGTGGATTAACACATCAGCATGCCACGTCAGCAACCCACTAACAGCGTCGGTCAATTGGGTGTTAGATTCCAATAAGTTAATAGTTCAGGTTATATGTAGCAAATTTTTTTAGTTGAGGGTGCCAATGACCAATTTCAAATAGTTTAGGTTATTAGAATCCAATTCCCCTTAAACTATTAAGCACAAACGAACACGTTATGAACGTTCACGAACATAAGCGAATGAACGCGGCCTCTGTTCATGTTCATTCATTTGACTAAACGAACACAAACGAACTTCCCGCCGAATGGTTCATGAACTATTCGCTGAAAGTTCAGTTCGTTTGCAGCCCTAATGACACGATATGAACCGGAAATGAAGAATACATGAAGTTGAGCATTGCAAAATCCAAATCCAACTCAAGACCAAAAACTATATAAAGGTGTAGTGTGAGGTGGGGGTTTGTGTAGGTTTGTGCGTTGGAGAAAAATTGTAAGTGGTTAAGGTAGAGGTTTGATATGATGTGACATGTTGAGGTGGTAGGTCTGAAAAACTCACCTCCAACTTTGGAGATGCTCTTAAACTTAGTGTAGTCGGGCGTTAAAGGGCCCACCATATCACCGCTACACAAGAATGAAAGGGATGTTGGTGCGCTTCTCGTTACCACAGTATGAGCTTAAAGAGTATGTAGGGGGAACTACACGCAAACCAACCAATTATGTGTTTTCTTTTTCTTTTATTTAGCTTTTAGTTAAAACCAGAACACCCCTATGAAATGTGATGGTCTAGTTTTTTTTTTGAACGGCTAAATTATTTTGTCACCCACGGGATTTGATCCCTCACCATTTGAAAAGGCAAGCCTTATCCAACACCTTGATACCACTAGACCAAAGGTCCTTTGGTAATGTGATGGTCTAGTTAAAGGTCTACTTAGGCTATGTGTAATGGGTTCGTCCGTTTTCACAGCTACATCATAAAGTTAAGGGAAGTTGAAGAGGAGAAAATAAATGACAGTAAATGAAAGGAAATAGAAAACTTCTCCTCTTCTCAAGTAAACTCACATTATTCACTCGGTTTATCCGATTTTATTTTTTATGGGCTATTTTTAAAATCAATGGTAAAAAATTTAGCAAGTGGGTGAGATCAATACAATATAGTTATTAAGTAGTGGGTTTCGAATATCAAGTCCCTCATTTTCTACGATTGAAAATGATATCAAAATTAAAGGGCTATATTGATTTATATGGTGTTCTTTTGATGTCGGAATATATGGCAACCTTATGCTAAGTCATCATGAGGTCTAACCAATTAAGAGAAAGCCTCTGAAGTGATAGCATGTTTCTAAAAGGGTGATGTTATTTGCACCGGAGGTTTTTTAGGGTTTTAGACAACTCTACTGCTCGTAGAGGCCTCTACGAGCAGTAGAGGAAACTCTGCTGCTCGTAGAGGTCTCTACTGCTCGTAGAGAACTATGTCAGATGTGGTCCACACTTGCCAATCATTGACAATCATTTAATGATACCTCTACTGCTCGTAGAGGCCTATACGAGCAGTAGAGTTTCCTTGAATTTTTTTCCATCGTGCATTGAACTGAATGCTTTTTAAACTTTTTAATGTCCTCTACAGCTAGTATTGGTCTATACGAGCAGTAAGTATCCTCTACGACTAGTAGAGGTCTCTACTGGTTGTAGAGAAACAAATATTAAAAAAATAATTATTTTTATTATTATTATAAATTATACTATTAGAAAAAAATAAAAAATAAAATAAAATAAAAATGTGTGTTATTCTACGACTATTATAGGCCTCTACTGGTAGTAGAGAAAACCTCCACGAGCCATAGAGCTCATCTACGAGCTCCCAACATTGTTTCTCTATGAGTGGTAGAGGCCTCTACGCTCGTATCTGTTCCACCCTCTACCACTAGTAGAGACCCATACCACTCGTATATAAATACTCTACTGCCTGCAGAGGCCCATACGAGTGGTAGACATCTGCGGCCTAAAACTACACGAGTGGATAGATTTACGGCTACTACTTCCCGATCTTTGTGAACGTTCACTTCAATAGGATATCTCGTTTTACTAGCTCGACTATAGAGAGAGGAACTAATGGTAACAAGCCAGACCAGATGATCTTCAAAGACATACATATAACAAGTAGTGGAATTTTTTTTATAAAACCTCAAATAACATACATAAAATTAACAAACAAAACTAAAAAAAAAAAAAAAAAAGGTTTTCTACCACTCGTATGGGCCTCTGCAGGCAGTAGAGTATTTATATACGAGTGGTATGGGTCTCTACTAGTGGTAGAGGGTGGAACAGATACGAGCGTAGAGGCCTCTACCACTCGTAGAGAAACAATGTTGGGAGCTCGTAGATGAGCTCTATGGCTCGTGGAGGTTTTCTCTACTACTAGTAGAGGCCTCTACTAGTCGTAGAATAACACACATTTTTATTTTATATTATTTTTTATTTTTTTTCTAATAGTATAATTTATAATAATAATAAAAATAATTATTTTTTTAATATTTGTTTCTCTACAACCAGTAGAGACCTCTACTAGTCGTAGAGGATACTTCTACGAGTCATAGAGCTCCTCTACAAGCTAGTTTTTTGCTGAATTATATTAACTCTACTGCTCGTAGAGACCAATACTAGCTGTAGAGGACATTAAAAAGTTTAAAAAGCATTCAGTTCCATGCACGATGGAAAAAAATTCAAGGAAACTCTACTGCTCGTATAGGCCTCTACGAGCAGTAGAGGTATCATTAAATGATTGTCAATGATTGGCAAGTGTGGACCACATCTGACATAGTTCTCTACGAGCAGTAGAGACCTCTACGAGCAGCAGAGTTTCCTCTACAGCTCGTAGAGGCCTCTACGAGTTGTAGATAGGTGCAAATAAGTTTTAATCCGGTGCAAATAAGAGGCGCCTTTCACTTTTTAAGAGGCTCCATAAACCATTAAGATGTCTTTAAGTAAACCAAGCAAAGGCTGCTTCTTACCGATTCAAAAGTAGTCTCTTAGTTTACCAAACAACCCCTTATCTATAGGGTATGGAACCTTCAATCTATTTGGGTATGTTTATATGTTTAAATGGTAAGGTTCATGTTAACGACAAACACATAGTACACCGTGTGAACATGGGCCAAGATGCTTCAAAACAGGCCATTAGCATCAATAAGATGACATCATCCTAAACTGAATAGCATTTACACAAATGATAAAGCCAGTAAAATTTAAAAACGATACGAATTGGTTTACTCACCAAAACTACTTGAAATGAAGAAAACATAAGGTTGAGCATTGCTAAATCCAAATCCAAATCCAACACAAGACCAAAAACTATTGTTACTGTAGAAATTTTAGGGTTTGTATACAACCAACAAAGAACAAGATGAGCCAACACAAACTCAGAACAACAATAGAAACAACAACACCAGATGTAGGCGACAAAACGGTGACTAAAACTCTTATTAACCCAACCCAAGAAAAGTACCCACCAGATACCCAAACGATCTCAGTTAAACTCTGAGATCAAACAAACCAATACAAGGTTTAGTCAATAATCTGCTGATGATTTAAATCAGCAGATTAAGACTGAATAATACAACGAATAGAACAAATGAAACACTTACAGAGATAACAAACCCTAACAATAACCAGAGAGAAAATACAAAGAAATATGAACGAACAACTGTAGAGAGAGAGAAGATGTGAGCTATTTATAGCTGCCACGAAAGACGTGCAAAGATGCTGATCCAACGGACGAGATAAGAGTTGATCAACGGCTGATAAACACCCCTGCAAACAAATCTCGAGACAACATATCTAGTACACGAATGGGCCACATAAAAGCCCCTTAGAAGACCCAATAGATAGGCCAGTATTTAGCCCAACAAGACAAGCCCATAAAGAAGGAACCCATCGGCTATCAACAAGCCCATAACTTAGTAATTGAATTAGAAGAATATGTAGAACATATTTTTAACATCCCCCCTTAATTCAATTACTAAATAAATCTGATAATCCCAGTTTAGAACATAAATATTCATGCTGAGAACAATAGAGACCTTTTGTAAAAATATCAGCAGTTTGCTGATCTGAACTGATCTTAACAGGCTGAACAAAACCTGAACTAATCTTCTCCCTAAGGAAATGGAGATCAAGTTCAAAATGTTTTGTTCGGTCATGGAAAACTGGGTTTTCTGCAATAGAAATTGCAGATTTACTATCACAATATAACTGTAAAGGCAGATTACATTGAACTCCTAATTCTTTTAGAACATTAGAAATCCAAATCATCTCACAAACTGTAGAACACATTGCCCTGTACTCAGCTTCAGCTGATGACCGGGCAATTGTGTTTTGTTTCTTGCTTTTCCAAGAAACAAGATTATCACCAACAAAAACACAAAAACCGGTTACAGATTTCCTGGATGTCAAACATTTCGCCCAGTCAGCATCAGAGAATGCAGACAGACTCATGTTCTTACCCTTTTTAAATAACAAACCCTTTCCTGGAGATTGCTTGAGATATCTCAGCAATCTTAGTGCAATTCTAAGTGTATTTTGAGTCGGTTTATGCATAAACTGACTCAAAAATTGCACTGCATAGCTAATGTCAGGACGGGTCAAAGACAAGTAAATCAATTTACCTATAAGTCTCTGATAACCAGTGATATACGTTAAATTACACATATAAAAGTCCCCGTTTAACTCCCTTTTTCATACGTTTTTGACCTCATACATAGGAATTGGTACTTATTTGGGTATCTTTACGATTTCAGGTCTTAAACGATGTCCCGGAAACACAAGGAAGGAAAAGACGAAGAGTTCGGCGCGAAAACGGGCCATCAGGCCCTTCGAGCGGCCGCTCGAGGCCTTCGCGCGGCCGCGCGCCCCTCCCAGATATTTCTGGGGACCTTCCAGAAGGCCTACGTCACGTCTGCAGCAATTGGTCCACTTGGTGATAAAGCGAGCGGCCGCTCCAAGGCTTCGCGCGGCCGCTCGAGATCTCTGCTCTGCTATAAAATCCCCATTTCAGCTCACTGATCATTATTGGGTCTTGAGGGAAGCTTTTCTGGGCGATTTTTGGACGATCCAAGCTGCTGGAAAGCCGTTTAACAAGCTCGGAAGTCCATCCGTTCCATCCTTCATCATCCGATCCATCTCTTTAGCATTCTTATGGTTTGATCCTTGAAGCTTTTTATGATTCAAATCTGATTTTTGTATGCTATTTTGATGTTATTATAGTTATTCGTACGCCTACGGGCAAGAACAATAGTATTTAGTACGTAAAACAATCGTTTAGTATGTAATCATGTTTTGTATAAATTTGGCGTTTTTCACGGATTAGATCTTGATGATCATAGCGCAACCTTGTTTCGTTGTTGATGGATTTGTAGCTGTATTTGGATGACTTTAGCGATTGTCGAATGTGTTAGGCGGATACATGTTGAAAAACCGTCCGTTTAATCGTCCGGTAGTAGACTAGTTAACTTGTTAAATAGTTTATGCCATGAAACTGTAACCGGGTATTGGTTTGGTTAAAGTCAGTCGAATAACGGTTAAAAATGCTTACCGGCACGTAAAAGGGTTTAAAAAGCCTAATGGTGCCGTTACTAGTCTTTGACACGGTTAATGATCTTTGGTAGTTATTTTGGTAAAAATGGCGATCTTAGTAGATCTGGGGTCAAAGTTGGTAAAATGGAATAGGTTGTGAAATGATCTACTTTATGCTAGTTTAGGTGGCTGTGTTGTGTATTCGGTATCGCTTCCCTAAATTAGTGAGGTTAGAATACTCTTAACGGATGACTAACTTATCTTTAGAAGATCTGCGTGAGATCATATCAGCTGCTCGCTAATGAACGACTTGAAGCGGTTAACGTGTGTATTCGTGTTAGCTTTCTGTATAGTTGTCATGTTAGGATGCCCGAAAGGGACACTAACTGTCGGAAAATGGGAATGTTGATCACGCGCCTATATCACTTATTATATTTAGATAACATGCTAGGATTGGCAAAAATATAGTTTATATAGTTATATTTTCTATTTGGAGTCGTAGTTAAGTTATTTACATGTTTTCGAATTAATTTAGTTTTAAACAAAACTCAAACTTATCTTTTCCTACTGGTAAATCGGGGACAGAGTTTTAGTACAATTGCTCCGCGCGCGTCCATGGATCGATACTTGGTTCTTATCTGTACGTTACTACATATATGACAGGGTACACTTGCCCTATTGTGTGTGTTTTAATATTAAGGTCTAAACCATTTTTATAAATATTAAAGCAAAAACGTGTGTTAAAATCCATTGTAAATATGTATAGTTACGCACACGTCAAGTTTTTGGCGCCGTTGCCGGGGATGCGACGAGCTTTAGGAACGAACCGAGTCAACTTTTTACCAGTGTACATGCTTGTGAATACTTGTTTATACTTCTTTGATTCGTTATTTCATTGATTTATTTGCATATATGATTATTTGAATTTTTATTAGATTTATCTGTCTGTTGATATATTGGATTAATTTTAGATTGGTTTATAGGTTGTATATAGATTCGTTCATTTATCTGCTTATAGATTTGTTTGATTTGATTTTTCGTTCATTAGGATGTTGATAGATTTAATTTATTGAATATTGGATTAATTGGTTTGTCTATGAATTTGATTTGTTCGTTATTTGATTAATTAGATTTATTTGTTCGTATTTGGACTAATTATTAATTTCATTCTTTGTATGGTTTTAAGCTTAGTCTGCTTATTTCTGTTCATTTTATTAATTCTATTTGTTTATATTTGACTTACTTGTATATGTTTGCGCTCAGTTATTTCCGCATGAATTTATTGATTCTTTATTTCATTTATTTATTTTTCTGTCTTTTATCGCCTTTTTGGTTTGTCATATATTCGCCTGTTGCAACTGTATCATTCTTACATGCAGGTTGATGTCCACAAACCCAGGGTCTTCTGGTGATCTTTCTGACGAGGAGCTAAGGCGCCTGAGGAGAAGCGAGCGGATTAGACTTCATAAATTGCGTCTTGTTTCTGATATTCTTATTGCTGCTCCTATTGTTGAGGTCCCAATTGAGGAGGCGAGGCACGATCTGGCCGACGACAACGGGTCGGACGCCCACAGCGACATTATCATGGCGGATGACGACATTCCGCTGAATGATAGTGGTCGTCCAGGAGGAGATGGACTCGCGCCGAGTATTGTCCGTCCAGCTATTTTGGCGGACCATTTCGAGATCAAATCTAGTATCGTGAATATGATACAAAACTCGGTGCAATTCGGTGGACTGGAGCACGAGGATCCAGGCCGACATATTGCTGCATTCTTAGAGGTTTTAGCCACCTTTAAGATGACGGGCATCTCCGATGATGCTATCCGTCTCCGACTCTTCCCATTCTCACTGCGGGACAAAGCCCGGACTTGGCTTCTGTCACAACCCGCAGGGTCGATCACGACTTGGGCAGAGTTGTCACAACAATTCATGCAGCAGTATTTTCCTCCTGAAAAGACACAAAAACTGAGGAATCGCATCATGACATTTCGTCAAGATGACGATGAATCATTATACACAGCCTGGGAAAGGTTTAAAGACCTACTCTTGAGTTGCCCGCACCATGAGCTTTCGAAAAGGCATTTGGTGCAAACTTTTTATCAGGGACTCGGGTATGCGTCTCAGGAACGCCTTGATGTATACGCAGGGGGAGACATCGGAACAAAGTCTCCTAGGGAAGCGTGGAGCATTATTGAGAAGGCGTCCCTAAAATCTAAATCCCGGCAGAATGATAGATCTAGGTCTTCATCTGCCAAGGCTGGTGTGCATGCCGTGGATAACTATACGGCGATTTCGGCACAGATAGCGGCTCTGGCTACGAGACTCGATAACTCTCAGCAACACGTAGCGCAGTCCGATTGTTTGTGTGTGGAGTGCGGGGTATCTCACGAGCCTGGCTCGTGTGCTCAGGGGGTAATGTATACAGGCCACGAGGAAGTGGACTACATGGGTAATCAAACGAGACCCCAGAATAACCCTTACAGCAACACTTATAATCCGGGTTGGAGAAATCACCCGAACTTCGGGTGGAGATCTGGTACTTCCAATCAGAACCCTCTCGGATTCCAGCAGAGAGCTGCCGCACCACAACAGTCCTACCAGTCCCAACAGCCTTACCAGTCCAACCAACAGTCCTACCAGTCCAACCAACAGCCATACCAGGGTCGTGGTCAATCGTCCCAGCAGAGACCGAACCAATACCAGAACCAGGGCGCCGGGAGCAGCTCCCAGCAGCACGCCCCTCATGGTATGTCTAAGCTGGAGGAGATGATGTCTCAGCTCCTTACCAACACCTCTAATTCCAATCAGATCGCTGAGCAGCGCTACCAGCAGCATGAGGAGCGCTTCACAAATTATGAGGGAGAAATGAGGGGCCAAAAGGCGTCGATGCAGGCCATAGAGAACCAGGTTGGCCAGATGGCGAAAATGATGTCTGAGAGACAGCAGGGTGGTCTTCCAGGCAACACTGAGCCGAACCCAAGAGGGCATGTGAATGCCATTATGACGAGGAGTGGTAAAACCACGGGACCAGACACATCGGGCTCACCACCGATCACTGAGACGGTCCAGACTGAGTCTTCGGACGAGGTGCACGCTAGGCGAGTCCCAGCAAGTACAGCACAGCTACCGAAGCCAGTCACAGACTACACTCCTCCTGTTCCATATCCTGGTAGACTTAGGAAGCAGAAAGACGAGGCGCAATACGGGAAATTTCTCGAGCTGTTCAAGCAGCTACATATAAACATCCCGTTTGTTGAGGCCTTAGCACAGATGCCTAAGTATGCCAAATTCTTGAAGGACATCCTCACAAATAAACAAAAACTTGAGGACCTGTCCTGCGTTCTGTTGAACGAAAACTGCTCTGCAATTCTGCAGAATCGACTGCCCATGAAAATGGGCGATCCTGGTAGCTTTACCATCCCTTGTCTGATAGGTGATATGACTGTCAGCAATGCACTCGCAGACTTGGGGGCCAGCATAAACCTTATGCCTTATAAGGTTTTCGAGAAGTTGGATCTGGGTGAACCTTCACCCACCAGGATGAGTATTCGCCTCGCTGATCGTTCGATCAAGTATCCACGGGGGTTTGTAGAAAATATGCTTGTCAAGATTGACAAATTCGTTTTCCCTGTGGACTTTGTCATCCTAGATATGGATGAGGACTCTAAAGTCCCTTTGATTCTCGGACGTCCTTTCCTTAACACGGCAAGGACGATTGTTGACGTGGCTGCGGGCCAGATCACACTCCGAGTCAATGATGAGCACGTGACTTTTGACATTCAGAGGTCGATGCGCCATCCTGAGAGCCAAGACGATACACTATACTATCTTGACATAGTAGACCAGTGTGTCAGCTCTCGTATCAGAGGTGCTTGGGAGAGAGATGTTTCGGACACACATCTGTTGTGTGGGAGCCTAGATGGCATTATGCAGGAGGGCCATGTAGATGAGCAGCCGGTCTATCAGATCGGTGATGATGGTTCCCAAAGTCCGGAGCGTTTTGTTGAAATTGAGCGAGAGGAAGAGGAGAAGGCGAAGCCGTCTGTTGAGGATCCACCGTCTTTTGAGCTGAAGGAGCTCCCGCCGCATCTCGAGTATGCATTTCTGGATGAGGAGGGACGTCTACCGGTGATCATATCGTCTTTATTGACTGTGGAAGAAAAGAGCGAGTTGTTGAGGGTTTTAAAACTTCATAAACGGGCAATTGCCTGGAAGATCGTAGACATCAAGGGGATTAATCCCTCTTTCTGTACTCATAAAATCTTGATGGAGGATGTCTACAAGCCTTGTGCGCAGCACCAGAGGCGTCTGAACCCGAACATGCAAGATGTTGTTAAATCCGAGGTGATTAAACTGCTTGATGCTGGATTGATATATCCCATCTCGGATTCTGTTTGGGTTAGTCCTGTGCACGTTGTGCCCAAGAAGGGTGGCATGACGGTGGTCACAAATGATAGGAATGAACTGATTCCTACGAGGACCGTCACGGGGTGGAGAGTTTGCATTGACTATCGCAAGCTCAATGACGCCACCCGCAAGGATCACTTCCCGCTTCCATTCATCGATCAGATGTTGGAACGACTGTCGGGGAAGTTGTACTACTGTTTCCTTGATGGTTTCTCGGGATACTTTCAGATCCCTATCGATCCTGTGGACCAGGATAAGACGACCTTCACATGCCCTTTTGGCACATTCGCCTACAGGCGTATGCCATTTGGGCTGTGCAATGCGCCGGCGACCTTCCAGCGTTGCATGGTTGCCATTTTCCATGACATGATCGAGGACTCCATGGAGGTGTTCATGGATGATTTTTCCGTTTTTGGGAGTTCGTTCGATCATTGTCTGGGGAACCTGGAGCGGATGCTTCAGAGGTGTGAGGAGACCAGTCTTGTGCTGAATTGGGAGAAATGCCACTTCATGGTGAAGGAAGGAATAGTCCTCGGGCACAAGGTCTCCCAAAGTGGGTTGGAGGTTGATCCTGCCAAAGTAGATATCATTTCTAGGCTCCCTCCACCCTCCTCTGTCAGAGCGATCCGCAGCTTTTTGGGTCATGCGGGATTTTACAGGCGATTCATCAAAGATTTTTCAAAAATCGCCCGTCCGATGACCCGATTGTTGGAGAAGGATGCACCGTTTGTGTTTGGTGCAGAGTGTGTGAAGGCATTTGGCCTTCTTAAGCGTTTGCTTGTTGAGGCCCCTATATTGGTAGCACCCGACTGGGAGCTGCCATTCGAGATTATGTGCGACGCGAGTGATTTCGCGATAGGGGCGGTCTTGGGACAGCGGAAGGACAAGCACTTCCACCCGATCTACTACGCAAGTAAGACTCTACATGATGCTCAGGAGCATTACACCACGACTGAAAAAGAGCTTCTTGCTGTAGTTTTTGCGTTCGACAAGTTTAGATCATATTTGGTGCTGTCTAAGACCATTGTCTATACGGACCATGCAGCGATCCGTTACCTATTCAGCAAACAGGACGTGAAACCGCGCCTGATTAGGTGGATCTTGTTGCTGCAAGAGTTCGATATAGAGATTCAGGACAAGAAGGGTGCCCTGAATGTCGCTGCTGATCATCTGTCCAGGCTCGAGCATAATGATGCCGAGAACTCGGCGTGGGATACCATTAATGACAATTTTCCCCACGAGTTCTTGATGAGCGTTGAGTCTGTGGAAGATGTATCTCCATGGTTCGCGGATTTTGCGAACTACCTCGCGTGCGGGATCCTCATCAAAGGATTGTCGCACCAGCAAAAGAGGAAGTTCTTCGCGGACCTTAAGCATTACTTCTGGGATGACCCATTTTTGTTCCGGGTCGGGGCGGATCAGTTGATTCGCCGTTGTGTGTTTGGGGTGGAGGCGGCGCAGATCTTGCGCGATTGTCACGAGGGGCCTACCGGAGGTCACCATGGAGCGAATTACACTGCTAAGAAAGTGTTAGACTCCGGGTTTTACTGGCCCACACTCTTTCGTGACGCCCAGATACTGGTTGGTGCTTGTGATTCGTGCCAGAGGGCGACGAACATATCGGCACGCGACCAAATGCCGCAAAACCCGATTCAGGTCTGTGAGGTCTTTGACATTTGGGGCATAGACTTCATGGGACCGTTCCCCTCCTCACGGGGCAATAGATATATACTCGTGGCTGTTGATTACGTATCAAAGTGGGCCGAGGCGCAAGCCTTGCCCACAAATGATGCCCGAGTTGTAGTGAGGTTTGTTAGGAGCTTGTTCTCGCGGTTTGGTGCCCCAAAGGCACTGATTAGTGACCGTGGCACGCATTTCTGCAATGCGCAGCTTGATCGCGCGTTAGCACGTTATGGTGTCCACCACAGGTTATCCACCCCGTATCATCCACAGACAAGTGGACAGGTGGAGGTCACAAACCGTGGTTTGAAGCGAATCCTTGAGCGGTCGGTTAATCAAAACCGCAAGGATTGGGCGGACAAGCTTGATGACGCGCTGTGGGCCTTTAGGACAGCTTACAAGACGCCTATTGGGACGACTCCCTTTAGGCTTGTCTATGGCAAAGCGTGTCATCTCCCAGTCGAGCTGGAGCATAGGGCATTCTGGGCTCTAAAAACGGCAAATTTGGATTTGAAGACCGGCGGTGAGACCCGTTTCTTGCAGATTCACGAGCTAGAGGAGCTTAGGCAACAAGCCTATGAGAGCTCGATGTTGTACAAAGAGCGCACAAAGAGATTGCACGACAGTCGCCTCAAACACCGAGAAGATTTTCAGGTAGGCGACTTGGTCTTGCTTTATAACTCACGCCTGCGTCTCTTTCCAGGAAAGTTGAAATCCCGATGGACAGGACCGTACACTGTTAAGGAAGTATATCCTTACGGAACTGTCTCGATTGAAAATTCGGAGGGTTTGACTTTCAAAGTCAACGGTCATCGCCTCAAAGTTTACATTGATGGACCGGTTGACAAATCCGTGGAGATGATCGATCTCTACGACCCGCGCGCCTAATAAGTGCGGGGAAGTGAGTCTAGCTAGCGACTCGTTAATAAATATAGCACGGCGTGTATGGGCGCGCCAAATTGTATATATGTTCATAGTGTAGTTTAATTTGTAGTTAAGTTGTTTAATATTAACTTGTTGTTGTAGTTTGTTTTTAGTCTTTGCAGGTTTGATTCGCGCCTTGTGATTGTGTGGATAGTCGCTCCAAACCCATGGTATTATGCTAGAAAGCGTCTAAAAACAGGTATGTTGGTTGTTCGGGTCATAACGGATAAGTGCAGTTATGATTGGGTGAAAAATGCAGGAAAAGATGCACATCAGTAGCTTCGAGCGGCCGCTCGGATATTCCGAGCGGCCCGCTCCAAACACCCAGTTATAAAAAAAAAAAAAAAAAAAAAAAAAAAAATTATCCGAGCGGCCGCGCGAAGGGGCCGAGCGGCCGCGCGAAACCCACTGAACGAAATTCTGCAAGGGCAAAAGGGGTATTTCACCTAAAAACTGAAAAATTATAACCCTATATCATCCTAAGCGGCCGCTCATATTCATATT
Organism: Ambrosia x helenae; assembly: GCA_030844895.1. NCBI lineage: Eukaryota > Viridiplantae > Streptophyta > Magnoliopsida > Asterales > Asteraceae > Ambrosia > Ambrosia x helenae. The sequence continues at coordinate 133,224,969 of CM061228.1, read as the reverse complement.
GACCCAATTCTTCAACTTTTTGCTCTCAACAAACACCCACATACAAACCCTTCAATCCCACTTCAAATCTTCAAGAACAAGGTATGAATCTCTAGTTTTCTTGTAATTTCTCTTGTTCTAGTGTAAAATAGTTTAGTTTCTTTAATCTTTTTCTGAATTTTTAGGGTTCTTCCATAATGTTTAACAAACCCTAATGTTCTTGAATGGATTGTTTACTTGGATAATGTAGATTAGTGGTTGATTATTGTTCAAATCTTTGAGTTTTTGGGTTTTCTTCATAAGGTTTAAATAAGGTCCGAATTTTTTAAAGGATTTGAATGATTTTGTAGCCTCTTGTTTGGTATAGTTTAGTATGTTTGTAAATTAATTTCATTGTAGGATTGTATGCTAGTATATATGTTAATGTAGTTAGGATTGTTGTTGAATTTTGGGGACCTTTCATAATTGTTCAATCAATCCCCAAATTCATCATGTTTAGGTTATATAATTGTATTGTTTTCTTAATTTTTGGGGATTCTTCATAACGTTTAACAAATCCCCAAATTTTAAGGATTCTAGTTATTATTAGATTGTAGTTTAAAGTTGGGATATTCATGAGTTTTGGGGCGTTCTTCATAACTAAACAAACGCGCCCCAGATTCGATGATTATGCCATAAATGTTTGGGCTTTAAACACCTTGCGCTAAAAGACTCAAAGTAAAGGTAATTTGCAAAGTGAAGGCGCGTAGGTGTTAAAATCCCAACATCACTTTACAACTTCATAATTGCGCAAGTTCGGACATTCAAGCGCCAAAGTTAATAATTTTTCAAAAATCAAGTGCTTGAATGGCCGCTTGTGGAGTGCATTTGGCTAAAACACTGGAAACCGGGCAAACGCCAATGCACAGGATCGAAAAACAGGGCTGCAGAGCGAAATTTGGCGTGCAGGCCCCTTCGAGCGGCCGCTCCAAGAGGCCGCGCGGCCGCTCCATTTGTCTGATGTGATTTTTAACTTTTTTGTTTCGCGTGTTTTGGGTCCGGGTCTTATTCCTTCGATTATAACTGACATATTTTAGCATTTTAATGCAGATGGTGCACCGTTTCCTTCAGTTTAATCCCGCGGACCCGCGAGAGCGCGGGTGCATAGAGACCTTTACAGAACTGTGGGGGCGTAGGCGTTCTATCGCCCCGCCTAGAAGGATTTGCTTTGATACATTAGCTGAGCTCAACCAAGAAGAAAGATTCCGGGAAATGATGGATGGGCATATGGAGAACCTGCTCCTAATAGAGGAACCAGTTTATGAGGAACTCACCCTCGAGTTCTTCTCCACATTGCACTACCAGAGGCCGCGAAAATATGATCAGCCGGACTTCCAAAGTAGCGGTAGGCGCTTTGGACTACAGTTCCGTCTGTGCGGGGAGTGGCGCGACATCTCAGTCGCTGAGCTTGGTGTCCATTTAGGAATCTACACGGACGAGGAAGTTGAGGATGAGAGCTTCAACGAACTAATGTACAAATTCCCAAATGACAACGTTCTGAGAGACTCTTTTTGGGCACAATTAACGGGGGAGCAACAGTATAACCCCCAAGGTGCCAAAGCAAGCCAGCTCATTGACCCACTGCTGCGGGTTTTTCAAAAGGTCTTATGCGGGACCGCTGCTGCCAAAAAGGACGATTCAACCGGCTGCCCCACACCTGATTTGTTATTTCTATATGCTCTTGTAAGTGGTGTTCAAGTTAACCTTGCTGCACTTGTTGCTTCTTTTCTTGCAACAGCATCAGGTATGAGACCCGGGAGCGGGATATACGGGGGGGAGTACGTGACAAAAATCGCAAAGGGGATGGGTATTTTGAGGAATGTGCGAAGGGGACTGACCAAGGTTCCCGGCGACTCGTGGGTGAACATGGAGGTCCTCAGACACATGAGGATTGTCCACGAGTACGCAAGCGGGGTAATAAGGCTAAAAGGTAAAAATAATACGATCTGGGACCCGCTACCAGCAGTGCACATGCCACCTCCCGACCAGCAGCAGCCAGAGCAGCCAGAGCAGCCAGACCAGCCACAGCAGCCACATGAGCACATACCACCCCAGGAGCCTCTACTGCCTCACCAGCAGCAGTACTACTATCAGCATCCTCAGAGCTTCTATGATGAGTTTGGCGCGTTCCGAACAGAAACGCGCGACACTCTATACCAGCACGGCGAGTCCCTACAGCATCAAGGGGCGACCCTAGACTACCTTGTCTCTGAATTTCATGCTTGTTTCCCAAACCATTTTGGGAATCCCCCACAGAGGGGATACCCGGGGACAAGCGGAGGCGAGGGGGTGATGCAGCGGGATCATCAGGGACTCGCCATGATGACGAGGATTGAGAGATTGCTGGTAAGATGGTACTATTTTGTTTATGTTATTCATGTTGGTACTGTATATGGGCGCATGCACCCATGGATTTATTTTGTTTTTTGTACTTGAACTATTTACTTTTCCGCATTTTAATTTTCATTAATGTTTGGTTTGATTGAATAAGTGTGACAATGAATGGGTGTATTTGATGAGTTTGTTTTGTCAAGAATGTTCATGTTGCAGGGAACTGGCGAGCACCGTTATCGGGCTCATGCCGTCCAAAAACCCGGGCGTTTCTACGATACCAGGGGAGTATTATTCTCCTTTTTCCCACTATAGATAGCTAATTAATAAACGCTTTCTATTGTCACATTGGGGACAATGTGAAGTTCAAGTGTGGGGAGGGATTATAATCTTGTTTGTCCTCTTGTATATATATATATATACCAGTTAAAAAAAAAAAAAAAAAAAAAAAAAAAAAAAAAAAAAAAAAAAAACCTTTAAAAGTACATATATGTATATATTCTCGTATAAACATCAAGCCTAACTAAATTTTGATAAAGACAACTCGAGGCGCGACAAACAGATGAGATACGAGCGTGTTATATTCGTACACTTGCACCCATTTCCCTCCGGTTACGTGAGCGTTTGAGCCTTAGAGTATATTATATTTCTTTGACATGCTTACGAGTGAGCCGGATGTTTTGTGCAGTTTAGAACTTGTCACTAGTATACTTGTTTAGACCAGATACGTGTGAGATTGTACGAACATGATTGAGGCAATTAGGATACCCTTTTGATTTAGCCTTTTCTTTTCGTTCTATCTGTTTCCCGCACCAATATATTATCCACTAGTTAACCATGTTGAACCTAATCCCGTGTTTTTCTTATTTACCACACCATTTCACCACTAAACCAAATAACCTTTTTCTTTTAAACCTTTTGTGTTAAAACTCGGTTTAGGTTATTGTTCTACTAGTTTATATGTTGTAAATAGTTCGTGTTCGGGTTTATATGTTTAGAACCCGTTTGTCGATTATATTATCCGTTTCAGTTAATTATATATATCATAGATATATATATAAAAAAAAAAAAAAAAAAAAAAAAAAAAAAAAAAATCCAGAAAAATAGAACACCCTAAAATAGGGTGAATTAGCAGTATTCGAGCAGTTTTTAGAGCTTTAAAGTTAAGAATTATAAGTTAGCTCGATTTAAAATAAAAATCGCCTATATTCGCGTTTGTTTTGTACAGTTGTGTTGGTTGATATTATTTAGACATAAACCGCCGAGTTTTAGCCGATTTGTCACTTTAAATATCCATTCCGCACCCTTACCTTTGCCTAACATTACAACCCGTAAAAGACCTCTTGATTTGTGCTTTTTCACACGTTAGTTGGTGAAGACTAGATCTTTTGACAAGCTTATGATATTGCACGATTCATTGTCTTGGCAATGGAGCGATTTACACATACACATTACACGTATGTATCATAAATAAGACCGAGTGTGTGTGAACATTGTGAGTCGTGTACGGGTTAGCGTGCTTGTAAGATCGGAAGTGAATCGTTGCTTTTTAGTTATCTTATCACCTGTTTATAAATCTTTGTTGGCTTGTCTATTATCGTCTGTACAGGCTATATTTTGCCTTTGTTGCCACTTGGCGAGTTTTTCGGTTATTTTCTGTTTAAGTGTTTGCTTGAGGACAAGCAAAGTTCAAGTGTGGGGAGGTTTGATATACGTTAAATTACACATATAAAAGTCCCCGTTTAACTCCCTTTTTCATACGTTTTTGACCTCATACATAGGAATTGGTACTTATTTGGGTATCTTTACGATTTCAGGTCTTAAACGATGTCCCGGAAACACAAGGAAGGAAAAGACGAAGAGTTCGGCGCGAAAACGGGCCATCAGGCCCTTCGAGCGGCCGCTCGAGGCCTTCGCGCGGCCGCGCGCCCCTCCCAGATATTTCTGGGGACCTTCCAGAAGGCCTACGTCACGTCTGCAGCAATTGGTCCACTTGGTGATAAAGCGAGCGGCCGCTCCAAGGCTTCGCGCGGCCGCTCGAGATCTCTGCTCTGCTATAAAATCCCCATTTCAGCTCACTGATCATTATTGGGTCTTGAGGGAAGCTTTTCTGGGCGATTTTTGGACGATCCAAGCTGCTGGAAAGCCGTTTAACAAGCTCGGAAGTCCATCCGTTCCATCCTTCATCATCCGATCCATCTCTTTAGCATTCTTATGGTTTGATCCTTGAAGCTTTTTATGATTCAAATCTGATTTTTGTATGCTATTTTGATGTTATTATAGTTATTCGTACGCCTACGGGCAAGAACAATAGTATTTAGTACGTAAAACAATCGTTTAGTATGTAATCATGTTTTGTATAAATTTGGCGTTTTTCACGGATTAGATCTTGATGATCATAGCGCAACCTTGTTTCGTTGTTGATGGATTTGTAGCTGTATTTGGATGACTTTAGCGATTGTCGAATGTGTTAGGCGGATACATGTTGAAAAACCGTCCGTTTAATCGTCCGGTAGTAGACTAGTTAACTTGTTAAATAGTTTATGCCATGAAACTGTAACCGGGTATTGGTTTGGTTAAAGTCAGTCGAATAACGGTTAAAAATGCTTACCGGCACGTAAAAGGGTTTAAAAAGCCTAATGGTGCCGTTACTAGTCTTTGACACGGTTAATGATCTTTGGTAGTTATTTTGGTAAAAATGGCGATCTTAGTAGATCTGGGGTCAAAGTTGGTAAAATGGAATAGGTTGTGAAATGATCTACTTTATGCTAGTTTAGGTGGCTGTGTTGTGTATTCGGTATCGCTTCCCTAAATTAGTGAGGTTAGAATACTCTTAACGGATGACTAACTTATCTTTAGAAGATCTGCGTGAGATCATATCAGCTGCTCGCTAATGAACGACTTGAAGCGGTTAACGTGTGTATTCGTGTTAGCTTTCTGTATAGTTGTCATGTTAGGATGCCCGAAAGGGACACTAACTGTCGGAAAATGGGAATGTTGATCACGCGCCTATATCACTTATTATATTTAGATAACATGCTAGGATTGGCAAAAATATAGTTTATATAGTTATATTTTCTATTTGGAGTCGTAGTTAAGTTATTTACATGTTTTCGAATTAATTTAGTTTTAAACAAAACTCAAACTTATCTTTTCCTACTGGTAAATCGGGGACAGAGTTTTAGTACAATTGCTCCGCGCGCGTCCATGGATCGATACTTGGTTCTTATCTGTACGTTACTACATATATGACAGGGTACACTTGCCCTATTGTGTGTGTTTTAATATTAAGGTCTAAACCATTTTTATAAATATTAAAGCAAAAACGTGTGTTAAAATCCATTGTAAATATGTATAGTTACGCACACGTCAACCAGTGATATCATTCACTGGTTTATCATCCTTAACATTCTTAGCTGTCACAACATAATTTTGTTCAATAGGAACACTAATGGGTTTGCACCCAAGATAACCAAAATCACTTAATAAGTCTAAACAATACTTCCTTTGATTAAGATGTATTCCTTTTTCAGAATACAATACCTCAATACCAAGGAAGTATTTTAACTTTCCTAAATCTTTAATTTGAAAACTTTCTTTTAACATGTTCTTTACATTATTAATCTCTTGCTCATTGTTACCAGTTACAACAATATCATCCACATAAACAAGAAGAACAATAAACAAATCATCATGAGACTTAACAAACATAGAGTAGTCACAAATACTTTGGACAAAACCTATGCTTTTTAAAACAGTCACAAGCTTTTCATTCCATTTTCTAGGAGCTTGTTTCAACCCATACAAAGACTTAACCAACTTACACACTTTAGACTCATTACCAGAAGAATAGCCTTCTGGTAATTGCATGTATACATCTTCAGAGATAGACCCATATAAGAAGGCATTATTAATATCCAGTTGATATAAAGTCCAACTGTTTTGAACAGCCAAACTGATAACTGTTCTAACAGTTACCATTTTGACTACTGGAGAAAAGGTTTCTCCAAAGTCAATGCCTTCTCTCTGATTGTATCCCTTGGCAACCAACCTAGCCTTATACCTTTCTACCTCCCCATTGGATTTATATTTTACTTTATAAACCCACTTACAGCCAATGGCTTTTCTACCAGGAGGTAAATCAGTAACAACCCAGGTGTTTGTTTCTGTATAAGGCCTCCATCTCATTATTCATTGCTTCAACCCACTTAGGTCTTGTGAAGCATGATAATAAGATGTTGGTTCAAGAGACTTATTCACATTAGACACAAAACTAAAGTTTTCCACAGACAGATTAGAATAGTTAACAACTTTTTCTACCCCATATTTCACTTTACCTTCTATAACATAATCTTCAAACCTTCTAGGCAAAACAGACTCTCTCCTAGACTGCCTAACAGTTCTACTTCCCTCAGGAGTCCTAGTATCATCATTAGAACCCTCTAACCCTGAGCCTTCAGGATCTCTACCCTGAGCCTTCAGGATCTCTACCTAAATCATGATCTACATCACTAGCAGCCCTGGAGAGACCACTGGTTGCTCCCTGGGTGAGTGATCTTGAGTACTAATTGGGTCCCCTTCATCATTGGGAAGGTTTTGAAAAGTTTGCTTATCACTTTGAGAATTTTTATCTTCAAAACAGTCAAAAAAGTTTAGATGATTTATATTTTCAAAAACATTTTCTTTAAATTCAGTTTTAAAAGGAAAGATGTTTTCATAGAACTTAACATCCCTAGAAAACTCTTCCTTTTTTGTTTCCAAACAATACAATTTATAACCCTTTTTAACAAAAGAATAACCAAGAAACACACTTTTATTAGCCCTAACAGTTAGTTTATCAGGATCATCTAACACTGTTTTGAAACACAGACACCCAAAATTTTTTAAGTGATTAAGCTCTGGGGGGAACCCATGTACTATTTCATAGGGACTCTTACCATTTAAGACAGACGAAGGTAACCTGTTAATAATATAAGCAGCTGTAAGCACACAATCAGACCAAAACCTAAGAGGAACATTACTTTGGAGCAGTAATGCCCTAGCTGTATTCAAAAGATGCCTATGTTTTCTCTCCACAACTCCATTTTGTTGTGGAGTATAAGCACAGGTAGTTTGATGTATAATACCCCTTTTATTACAAAACTCATTCATTTGCTTATTAACAAATTCTGTACCATTATCACTCCTAAACACCTTAACATTTCTTAAAAACTGAGTTTTAACTAACTCATAAAAGTTAACCAGATTTTCAAACACTTCACTTTTGGTTTTCAACAAGTAAACCCACACAGACCTAGAAAAGTCATCAACAACAGTTAAGAAGAACCTATACCCTTCTTTACTAGTGATCTTATAAGGTCCCCATACATCAAGATGTACAAGATCCCCTATATTTTTTGTCTTATGATCACTAATAGGGAAAGGTACCCTAACCTGTTTAGCCTTGTGACATACCTCACAAGGTTGTGAATCAGACTCACCAATATCTAAAGTATCTTTTAATACAGCTAGAACTTGGTTAGCAGGATGACCTAACCTACTGTGCCAAAGACTATGCTCAGTCACACTATTAAAACACATATTGCTAACATTAACATGTTTACCAACAAAGTACAAACCATCTTGTTGTCTACCAGTCACCAGGACATTCCTTGACTTGGAATCCTGAACAAAACATTTATGCTCATTAAACCAGACATCTAACTTATTGTCTTTAGCTAGTTTATGAATAGACACCAAATTAACACAGTAGTCAGGAATATACAGCACATCATGTAAAACAACACCATCAGCAAGTTGAATATCACCAATTTTATTTACTTTAGCATTAGTTCCATTAGGGTGTTTAACTTCCATGTTATATTTTGACACATCAACACAGTTAAACATATGTTCATCACTTCCTACCATGTGTTGATTAGCCCCAGAATCCATTATCCACCCAAGAAACAGAACCAACTTAGCAAAACTAGAACAATTAGAGTAATTCTGAACTAACTTAGCAGCCTTACTCATAACAGATAAGCTAGAAAAACCATTAATAATGACTGACTCACCTCCTACATTAGGACTTTGAGCATCTCCATTAGGCTTCTCACTTATCAAGCTCATCAACTTAGAGATCTGCTCAGTGGTAAAAGGTGAACCAGAAGAAACACTAGCACATGCATTGTTACTAGTATTGGGCATACTAACTCTCCAATTATTTTGAGTTCTATTAGAGTTATTATTAGTGTTTTGCCAATTACCAGTCCTTTTTTGATTACCATTTGGATACCCAATAATTTCAAAACACCTTTCTTTAGTATGCCCAACTCTATTACAATGAGTACATTTCAGATTAGGATTAGGTCCTCTATTATTAGTAGGACCTCTCCTATTATCAGAACTTTGACCACCTTTAGCAACAAATGAGACATTTGTTGCCTTAGATCCACTGCTTGAGCCTCTATGGGATTCCTCCCTAGAGACCACAGCAAAAGCAGTTTTGACTGAGGGCAGTGGATCACTAGTAAGTAAAGTGGTCCTAACAGGCTGGTATACCTCATCAAGCCCCATCAAGAATTGCATGAGTTTAATAAGGCTATTAAAATCATTGAACTCTTTTGAAGCTTGACAGGTACAAGCAGGTAACTGAACTATAGAGTCAAAATGTTTCCACATAGTATTCAGTTTGTTATAGTACTCAGATACACTACTACCACTTTGAGTAATACCATTTATTTTCTGATGCAGATTAAACATAACACAACCATCTATTCTATCATATGTTTCCCTAAGGTCAAGCCATACATCTCTAGCATTTTCAGAAAACACTTGACCCAGGTACAACTCTTCACAAACAGAATTAATCAACCAAGAGAGAACCACTGAATTGCATCTATCCCACTGACTAGCAAGCACATCATTATCAACAGATTTAACACAAGTTCCATCAATGAAACCTAGTTTATTTTTACCTTGTAAAGCAAGTTTCATAGACTTAGACCATACAGAATAGTTTTCTGTACCTTTCAACTTAATACTGATTATAGACAGACTTGAAGTATCACTAGGATGCAGGTACAAAGGATCACTGATGTCAAGTTTACTGACAAGTGTTCCTTCTCCTGTTCCAGAGTTGGAACCACCAGGGTTGGTGACTCCACCTCCACCAGAATTCACTACATCACCCATAGCACCACAAGAACACAACACACAATCAAACAATCACACAAGAATATATCCTAGAAGGACGAAGCTGAGTCAGTGATACAGATAGTGGATTCGTCACTCAATGGTGTCCACCCAGTTCTTAACTCAGGAGCCCTTTTATTAACTATATAATATATATATGTATATAGAGAAAACACAAGAACAAATCAAACAACACAAGAACAGAACAAACAAGACACCAAGTAGTTTGGCCAATACCGGTCCACCTAACCCGGTCAATGCCACTAGACACAACAGACAAAGGAAAAAATAGGAATGATCTCACAGAGAGGGGGAACCCAAGTTAGGGTTTCGCCAATCCTACAATCAACACCTTCACTTAGGGTGTTGAATTGTAGGCGCAATTGTAGCTATTATTATTCAATCCAAAGCTCCAGAAATCCTTTGCCAACAAAAGTTGACCTCAACAACCTGTTCAACACAATAACCAAAAGGAACACAAGAAATAATAGACCAGATCTATTGTAACAAGATCAGATCTACTATTTATCCAACTATATAAGGACCAGATCTACAACCAGATCAGATCCTTTACCAATAAAAACAAAACCAAAGAAAACAACAGCGGAAGACCAGAAAAAACCAAGATCAAGAGCCTATGGCTCTGATACCATGTAGAAATTTTAGGGTTTGTATACAACCAACAAAGAACAAGATGAGCCAACACAAACTCAGAACAACAATAGAAACAACAACACCAGATGTAGGCGACAAAACGGTGACTAAAACTCTTATTAACCCAACCCAAGAAAAGTACCCACCAGATACCCAAACGATCTCAGTTAAACTCTGAGATCAAACAAACCAATACAAGGTTTAGTCAATAATCTGCTGATGATTTAAATCAGCAGATTAAGACTGAATAATACAACGAATAGAACAAATGAAACACTTACAGAGATAACAAACCCTAACAATAACCAGAGAGAAAATACAAAGAAATATGAACGAACAACTGTAGAGAGAGAGAAGATGTGAGCTATTTATAGCTGCCACGAAAGACGTGCAAAGATGCTGATCCAACGGACGAGATAAGAGTTGATCAACGGCTGATAAACACCCCTGCAAACAAATCTCGAGACAACATATCTAGTACACGAATGGGCCACATAAAAGCCCCTTAGAAGACCCAATAGATAGGCCAGTATTTAGCCCAACAAGACAAGCCCATAAAGAAGGAACCCATCGGCTATCAACAAGCCCATAACTTAGTAATTGAATTAGAAGAATATGTAGAACATATTTTTAACAGTTACCACATTCCAAAATTGCAACAAAATATATTACTTAAAATTTATAGAAAACCTAGCCTTTCTGTGAAGAAGCACTGTAGTATTTCAGCACTTCCTCCATAGTCTTCATTGACTTTAACTTCAACACTTCCTTTGTAGAATTTCAACACTTCTTTCAAATGACGGTCCAAGACTTCATCTAGCTCCAACTCCCTTGCATCCTGCTGAAGAGTTTCCTAAATCATCAAACAAAAGCATAAATTAAGGTGCACAAACCCACAATAACGTTTTTAAATTTGAAAAAAGTATTAGCTACTAGCTAACGAAATTGTCAAGTTTTTCACCTCAAAATGACGGGTCAAGACTTCATCTAGCTCTAACTCCCTTGCATCCTGCTGAAGAGTTTCCTAGATCATCAAACAAAAGCATAAATTAAGGTGCCCAAACCCACAATAACGTTTTTAAATTTGAAAAATGTATTAGCTACTAGCTAACGAAATTGTCAAGTTTTTCACCCCAAAATGACGGGTCAAGACTTCATCTAGCTCTAACTCCCTTGCATCCTGCTGAAGAGTTTCCTAAATCATCAAACAAAAGCATAAATTAAGGTGCCCAACCCCACAATAACGTTTTTAAATTTGAAAAATGTATTAGCTACTAGCTAACGAAATTGTCAAGTTTTTCACCCCAAAATGACGGGTCAAGACTTCATCTAGCTCTAACTCCCTTGCATCCTGCTGAAGAGTTTCCTAGATCATCAAACAAAAGCATAAATTGAGGTGCCCAAACCCACAATAACGTTTATAAATTTGAAAAATGTATTAGCTACTAGCTAACAAAATTTGTCAAGTTTTTCACCCTAAAAGATTGTTTGTATAAAGGCACTTTCAACCCCCACTTATATGAAAGCAAGCCAATGTAGCTAATGATTTGATGGTAACACATAAAAATAATGTTTCACGCATGGTAGCCCAAAACATACCCAAATGTAGAGGTATCTCCTATATGATTTATTCAAAGAAATGGATCATTATTCATGACAAATTTTGGTATTCTTTTTAACATATTAACAATTTATAGTTCATCTAAAAAGTTAGTGAGTGTGCAACTCTCTTTCTTTCACACACATTAATTGTATATCATATTATATATGTCAATATATGCATGTCAAAAATCTAAAATACATAGTACACAAAGTAGTGTGTGGACTGTGTGCTTCAAGATTAAGAAGCACAAACAATTTTTGTACCTTATGAATAATCAAAATGAAAGACTCCAGATTGGGAGAACATTTGAGGATCCGATGACTCCATTCATGGTGTAGTCATCAATTGTTTGTAAATATCTCTAATGTCTTCAGATTGGGAAGAGATGCAGGAAAATCTCCATTTGAATCACATACAGCACTTATGGCCTATGACAATGACAGCAAAAGCAAAGTTATCGAATTCTTATTTTAGTTGTGAATACAATAAATAGGCATGTATGTATGTATGCAGAGATGAGAGAACACAGATTTAACGAAAACGAACGAACGATCTACAATACGAAAAAATCATAGACCGAAATAAACCCCAAACAGTAGCTAGTGGCGAACAAACATCAAATTCAACTACACAGCAGTTTTAGCTTCTACAATTTACTGATTAAATATCACACGTTAAGGATTGTGAGCATAGTTCTTTCAAATATCTCCATCAAGTATAAATGTATAATTCTTGAAACTTAATTAGTAATAATTGCACTATTCAACTACCATGTTTAAGCATGTAAACTAAACAATTAATACTAGTACTGACTTAAAACACGTCTCAAGTAATAATAGATGAACAAAAACAATGTACATAAAAAGAAAAGAATACCTTAATGAAAAAAAGGTTGAGAGACAAAGATTCCACATGAGACACTTGAGCAAACAACCCACAAATGATGTCACCAATAGATTTAAATGATAATAGCGAACGAAACACACTACTAGGGTGAATCACAGCTTTCTTCAATGAGTCAATGTTTTCAAAGAGAAACTTATGCGCCATTGGGCCTTTAAACTCAAAAAACACCAGTTTTGGGCAAGTAATCTGAAGATGGTCACCTAAACGATCAAATTCAAAATAAAGACCATCATCATCATCTAAATCATCTTCAACGATTGTCCAATCATGAATTATCAGAGTCTTGAGATTCAAGCATGAAATACGAAGGCCACCAAACAAGAAGAAATGGCAGTCGACTATACTCAAATCCTCAAGCAATGGGCAGCCTTTGAGAAAGCCTTCTACAGAATCTTGGTTCGGTAACCGAATACCGTAGAGTTGAAGAACACTAAGTGCCGGAAAACCAGTGACAGTAGGCAAACTTAGAGAACGTTTATACAAAAACAAGCTTAATATCTCCAATGTATCGCATGTTACCAGACTATGAGGCAACTCAATAACCTCTTCATCAACCTTAGGGCAAAAAGACAAGTCAAGTGATTTGACTTTTCGCATAACGGCGGCATGAATCCATCGCCTACCGTTGACATATCGAAGTGATTGTCACAACGTAAACGAAAACTATCCAAATCTACGGTTTTGTCAACCAAAACCCTATTCACAAACTCTTGGAATTCAATAGTTTGAAAATTTGAAGAGGGTTTTAGTGATCGAGTACAGTCTATGTCTAGAGATGGAAGTGAAGTCCATAAATACCTCCACCGTGAGGACAGAATGCTTGTTCGAACTGCTTCTTCAGTTGTTGGAAGACCTGAAAGGATCAACTGGAGAATAGGGTCCGGCAAGCTATTGATCACATCATTTTCGCTTTTTGATGCCATGGTTCGGTTGGATTTGTTCATGCTTCTGCTGTTATTATTAATTTGGCTACCGAAAAAAGAGAAGCATATATGTAGAAAGTAGAAACTGGGTAGTGCCATTTTATAGCAAAGTGTGTGATAACAAGAGTGCGATACAGCTTCTACATGGGGGAGAGCAATGATGATGGGGAACCGTGTGCATGGGGAAGACAGGCAGACGCTAGTTCTAGAAGCTAGGTCCGGCAGTGATCTATCTATCTTGTCCCCGTCAGCAGGGAGACGAACGTTTTTTTATTTTATTTTGGGGAGAGGAATGATGATGTGGAACGTTTTCATCCATGGAAGGCCCGGACATTGAAACGGTCTTTTTATTCGTTTACCGGTCATTAGTTATTTAGGATGCTCGGAGTGGGGGCGGGAAGGGGAACACCACCGCCAGGGTGGTGTGGAGAGGGCAGGAAAGTGAGGGCGAGGGCAGAGTCCTTGGCGTGGGGGGGGGGGGGGGGGTGTTGAGTGCCATGTGGGTGGCTTTGATTGGAGGGGCATTATTGTTACTGTTGAAAAAAAAAATTAAAAACTAACCGTTAGTATCAAACGGTCAAATTTTTTTTTTATAAATTACCCCCTTTTCACTATAAAACACCCACTTTATCTTATTTCTTCACAATTTTTATACACTTCTTCAACCATTTTTTTTACAATTCTTCATATAATTTCATACTACTCATCCTTCTTCAACAAAAATGAACCCACACAACCGAGGCTTTAACCCGAACAACCCATACGCGTACGTCCCAAACCCGAATACACCACCGGTTCGTCCGATCCCAAACCGTCCACCCATTCGTTCACCTTGTCCCGACTACGCGGTTATGCGGGTTTCATTAGTGGGCAAATTTATCCTAATTTCCCATTCAATGATTCCCTCGTTCCTTCACAACTTCCTTTCACGCAAACCGTACCCGAAACACAACCCCAAAATGTTGCGGGATCATCTTCGGGTAAAAACCCCCCTGCAAAAAGAAGTCACAGGAGGAAGACGCCGGAACAGAAAGCATTAGCCGCCGCTAACCGCCAAGCGATTAAGTGGACACCCGAAGAAGAGCTTGCGTTAACGAAAGCGTGGATAAGCGAATCGGAAAAAGAGCAAGGTATTTCTAATAAATTTTTTAACATGATTTTTTTTCTAATATTGCTAATATTTTTTTTTTGTAGGAACTAGTCGCCACAAAAAACGACTTTTGGGTCAACATAAACACCGCGTTCCATGGGTTGATGGAAAGAGAGTTCTATCGAGCAAACGATAGTCTCTCGTCCAAGTGGACTGAGATAAACAGAGCAATGAATGTGTTTTCACCCGCATTATTATTACGCAAGAAACAATCCAAAAAGCGGTGAAACAGACGGCGACTGCCTCAGCCGGTCGCTATTAGCGTATCGTAACGAAACCGGGGTCGACTTCAAGTTTCTTCATTGTTGGGAAGTCGCGATGCACTATTCAAAATGGGCGTACGTCCCCACTGCAACCAACTCCGCAAAAAGGTCGAAAACAAATTCGTCAAGAAACCGTTCAATTGATCCTGAAAACGTGGAAGCCGTTAATTTGGATGATGACGAGTTCGAAGAGGAATTGAGTCGCCCACCCGGTCGAGATAAGTCAAAAAAGAGGTCGCAGAAATCTACTGCTTCGGGTTCGGGTTCTGGATCAACCGGCGCCTACAGCGCTGACTTGCAAGGTTTAAATTCCACCATGATTCACTTCAATACGATTCAATAAAAAATGCTCGAGGAGAAAAAAAACATTCGCGAAGCATTTGAAAAAAAGTTGAGTATGAAAGAGAGAAAGTTGAGTATCAAAGAACAGCGCGAAAAACGCGACGATATGAAATTTCTCGCCATGAACACCGATCATCTTCACGGGCCAGAGTTAGAGATGACGCTACAAATGAAGCGTGAGATTATGGAAAAATATAATATTAAATGATTTGTTAGTTTCTAGTTTTTTTTTCAGGTTTTTTTTATTTTTTTATGTTTTTTAATTTTCTATGTTTTTAATTTTTGTATTTTTCTAGGTTTTTATTAATTATAAATGTTATTTTAATTACTTAAAAAAAGATAAAAGAAATGTCACATGTCACTTCCCCCCCCCCCCCCCACAGGGTCCCACAGGTGCCACATGACTCTTCATCCCCCTCTTTCCCCCACCACTCCGAGTAGTCTTATACTTATTTTTATGTTTATACAAATAAGATATATTTTTGTACTATATTTTTTTTAACGTAAAACAAAAACTTTATCCAACGAAGGCTACCAAAACACTAAGCCTACAACAACCTGTGCCCATTAGTAATACAGTAACTCTACACACCCATTCTAAGTAGATTAAAATTACACCAATAGACCCAATCAAAGTTTAAAAGATTGGACCTATTTTTAATGCATAAATAGCTTAATTTGTAGACTAATCTCTTCTTTAATACCGGTTAAATTGGGCATCTTTTGATTGAAAATCACCTCATTTCTGTTTCGCTAAATGCATTACAAGGTATATTGAATACACAAGTCTTCTCCATTTTTCTGATCCTCTAATATGTTTCCACATATCAATGCGTCATTTGCGTGGAAAATGAAGGCTCCTGGAATCCGACACCAATCCGCCACATAATCCAATACATGTACCGCGAAAGAGCAGCCTGCAAATACATGATCTGTTGTTTCAGGACCCTCTCCACAAATTTACACATCATAGTTCCAATGTTAATGTTTCATTGCTGCACCGCATCCAATGTCGGGAACATATCCAAAAACAACCTCCACACCATGAAGTTTACCTTCAGTGGCGTCCATTTATTCCAGCAAAAAGCTTCATTGACTGCCAGAAATTAACTTGTGATTATACAGCTTATCTCGAATGTTTTTAACTGGAAAGACCTCGATCGGGTCCAAAATAGAAGACCATTTATCCTCTTCAACGACCATTTATCCTCGATCTGTTTCTTTCATCGCTCGGTATAACCAAAATTCGTCAAACCATGATGTTTTACTTGAAGACTCGGCGGCGGCGGCTTTCTTATATTTTTCGTTTGGGCCTCGCTGAGTTGGCATCTTCATTGAGATTCGGCATGTGGCTAGTGGGGTGGAGTCGTCCGGTGTGGAAAAGGCAGATGCGTGATAGTTGCCGGTTTCCGAAAACTTCCATCTCTTGTCGGAATGACTATCAGACGGTTCTTCACCCATCAACGCTTGCGTTTTCCACTTGCCGTTATCTTTTACAATCTCCCATTCTGCTTGATGATTTAAAGCAGAAGGATGGGTTTTTCTGTAATCTCTCATCGTCGTTTGCATGACATTAAGATCACTACATCCACTCCCTTGTAGGCGCTCCTATATTCAAACAAGTAAAAATATATTTTAGAAAAATTTATATAATTAAATTAAAACCATAAGTTAAATATATCATAATTGTTACCACTTGTTGATGAAGACCATTTAATGAATTCATTTGTGGGTTAATGGCGGTCCATTTAGAAGTAATTTGTAACACCCTAAAATCAACCGTTTCGCCTAATTTACGCAATTAGGCATGATTAGCAAAATAATAAAACGAGACTCGAATAATAAGAACTTGGGTTATGTCCCATTTTGGGAATAACACTAGAAGCTAGCTTTGTTAATTAAGTTTTAATAACAAAAGACTCTGTGTAGGATCGACTATCGTGTCACCCGACAATCACGAGGGCTATATTTAGAGTGCGGAATCCTCTAAATATGTTCTAATAACAGAAACAAAGATGAAACAATGATAAACGAGTAATCACAACACACACACGGGTCAAAAGATTATAGATTAATCACTAAAACAGAGCACAAGTGTTTACAGAGATCAAATCAGACCTTACAGACCATGGGAGGGTGTTTGGAGAGTGTGTGAGGCCAGAACTGATGATTAGGGCAATGATTGGGCCTATTTATACCTCCCGGGTACGAACAGCTCCATATACGCGATTAGCAGTGCCATATTAGGCGATTAAGGCTAATCGCCAATAATACCAAGCCCAATCGCATGAACAGTACCACGATTAGGGCCCTAATCGTGTGTAACCTACTGCTAATCGCATATAGCATCCCGAACCCTCCAAAACGCGTACAAACGTCTCCAAACACCCCGAAACACATCCAAACAACTAATATACTAGCCTAGGGACATCATGTACTAACAGACTCCCCCTTGGACCAGGCTAGTATACGTACAGAATTAACCAAAAGACAACGTTTATACCAATAGCAAAACAACTTTACAGACTCGATAAACAGAAACGAATACAACTAAACAAAATGACAAGCAGCATCATCTGTCTTCATCTGCAGCTTGACGTTGTCTTGACCCTTGAGATTCTCGACCAATCGCATCCTGCATGAACTTTGTTGGCGTAGCAAAACTGGATCACTCTTTGAAACTTCATGGCTTGATCGGCTTCAGCTGGTAAGTGCATGATCGGATGTTGGTACAACGTCTCCACGTCCTTCTCTGAGCAATTTATCAACCACATAGGATCCTAAATCCTTATCTTTCTGCATGGGTTCGGACTGTTGCTCAAGACAATCACTGCTTCAGTGGTTGCTGCATCATAGTGCCAATAATACAGCTTCGAGGTAAAGTCTTGTTCAACTGGAATAATGGGAATCCTTGAAAACGCATTTCGGTGGCTTGATCTTGTGCTCCCAGATAGGCTTTAAGGTGAAAGGATGAATCTTGTCTGTCTGATATGACCTGGGATACTGAGGCTCGAACTCTTTCCATCCCTCTGAGCTCTCTCGCTTCAACTTTGTGTAAAAACCCTTAAGAGAGGCAGATTTTTCTTCGTACAGCGGATAATTGAGACGAACTAAATCACGAATGTACTAGAATGGCAGGCTCAGAATGTCTCTGTACTCCTTAAAGTACAATACACCTTCTTGCCATTTTACCCCGAGCATTCTTGTCTGACTCACGTACGCCCAGCTTATCACATTGCCAGACATCTTCGACAGTCTTTTCTTGAAGATGGATGCTCGCTCGACTGGCTGTTTCTTCTCTTCGGGCTTGAACCATTGGGGATACCGCTCTCTGATTTTGTCATGTCGTATCTTTACTTCATCAGGAACTTTAGCAGAGTCGGACTTCAACTTCTCTTCGGCCTCACGTATCATTTCTTCGTCAATGTTTGGAATTCCAGCGCCCGAGTCATTTACAACATACTCAGGGGTCGGCACGCTGGTTCCTTCTTCGAGATCCACTTCATTGTACTCTGGATGCATCTCAGGAGGAACACTTTGACTTGCATTGGAAGATTCTCCAGATGCAAAGCCATATACTTTAGCCATATCCTCTGTTGTCATCTCAGGTGGAATCTCTCCTTCTTCCAGATCATATTCAGGCATGGCAGGAGGTGGGAGCAGGTTACCTTCGTCATCATATGCAAAATAACAGTTTAGAGGCTCCACGTCTTCAACAAGAACTATCGCTTTCTTCTTTACTTTATCACGTAGTTCTTGAATATTGCTCCTCATAGGTGCTGGCTCCCCCTGAGCAGAAGAACCTGCCTCGGGATCATTGCCTTTGCGATCGTGACTTTTCTTCGTTCGTCTCGATGCAGACCCACCAGATGATCCACCCCCGCCTGTGGCTCCGGGATCACCACCATCACCCTTACCATCATCGTCATCATCGTCATCAGACTCATCATCATCCTTTTCATCATCGTCGTCTTCTTCACTATCCTCATCATCATCATCAGCAGCAGTACTAGCTCCAGCTTCCGAACCACCAGTAAGTCTAGGTTGAGTTCCGGTCAACTCATTCAACCTAGTCCTTAGCCTTGAGTTTTGCTTCTTATATTTGGTGATTCGACGCTCATTGTTCACATTTGCGAGCTGGAGATCACTGTACTTCTGTTCAACACCTGTAAGTCTAGCCACAGTACTTTGGTTAGACTGAA
The DNA here is from genome assembly GCA_030844895.1 of Ambrosia x helenae. NCBI lineage: Eukaryota > Viridiplantae > Streptophyta > Magnoliopsida > Asterales > Asteraceae > Ambrosia > Ambrosia x helenae. Next base: position 133,205,401 of record CM061228.1, on the reverse strand, counting down.
TCAGCTGCTGATGTGATTCCATGAGCTGCTGATGTGATTCCATGAGCTGCCTGTTCGACTCCAAGAGTTGCTGATTCGATAAAGTAAGAGCGTCGACAGTGGTTCTCAGCTCAGTGTTAGCAGTGATAGTGTCTCCAATCAATTCCAACATCGCCGTCTCATTTTCTTCTATGTTGGCGTTTTTGCTCTTCATTTCAGCCATTTCCCGTGCTTGTGCAGCCACTATAGCACTAAGTTCGTTGATTTGGCGCTGGAGTTGTTCGTTGGTTGTTGGAGTCGAATATGAGGGTTGGCTAGAAGGTTTAGCAGCTGTCGATCTTGCTGCTTCTTTCAACTTTCGGATTCTATCACCTATCGGATTAGCGACTAACTGTGAACTTGTCGCTTCAACGGTAACTGAGACTGGCTCAGTGAAGATTACCGAGGAAGGCATTGACATAGTCACACCCGCAGGCATAGCTGCACTGAAAGAGAGTGGGACAGACGATGTTGCCACTGTTGTTGTTTCTGTTGCTGCTGTTGTTGCTGATACTGAAGAGGAAGCAGGAAGGCCAAAAGCATCTGGGAGATTCATACGCCTTCCCCTCAATTTCTTAGGCGTCTTCTCAGCCACAGCTGCCTTTTCTGACATTCTCTTTTGACCCCTACTAACCTTCGTCGCTTTAGTCTTTTGTCTTTTCTGAGGAGGCGGCGTGCTAAGTTCAGCATCGATATCTGCAACGGGATCACCACTTACTGGAATGAAAGTGGGATCTCTTGCAAGCTCTCTCGCCGCAGCCGTGCGGGCTCTATCCTCCTCAAGAGAAAGTATATCGGGCGAATCATCTTCTGTACCCTCTGAGTCGTCATCTTCATCATCAACTTCTTCAATGTTAACCGGGCCCTCGTCAATCTTGGTTTTGCCTTTGCCTGAACTGGATGGTTCATCTACATTCAGTAACTCAGTATCAAGCATATCATCATCTTGTCTTGATTCAGCATCACCCATATTGCCCGGTGCATTGGGTCCCAAAGCAACAGTGGGTCTCCCAATGTTATCATCATCCTTGAATACCTGTCTGTGAATCTGAATATCGTCCTCTGACTCACTGTCGTCATGCCTCCATCTATTACCTGGAGGTGCCACATAGTTGTCTCTCATTAGGTAGGCAAACAATCTACTACTTGGGGGATATTCGGACTTTGGCTTATTCTTGTATTGTAACATTCTCTTCAACTCAACTTCATCAATTTTCTTTATATTAATCAGCTCTTCTACCCGTTTCACCATGTTCGGGATCTGATTGTCAAGGATCATCTGCAGAAAGCGAGGATAAACAATAAAGGCATTCTCTGACGGTTTTCGCAGAATCACTTCCTTGAGGTGATGCATAATCATTCCAGAGAAGTTGAACGGCTTGTTCAACGTCAATGCGACTATCGCTGATGCCAAAATGTCCTTGATTGCATCGAACGTTCCTTTGCGAGGGCCGAGACACTTTAACACCACGTGCGTCAGATACTTCATTTCTGGAGGAAGACACCCCTTTTGTAGCATCTCTTGCGCACAAACATCACCCGTATACTTCATCCGTAGGAATCCACCTCGTATCAAAATGGAATCGAATACGATTGGATCGTCTTTATCGTCTTCAAATCTTAGAATCTCGCGAATCATGTCTTCAGTGATAATGACCTCCTTTCGTTGCACCGAGCTTCTGATAGTAGCTGGAATTGTGCTGACGTCGACTCTAGCATTCTGATAGAATTCCTGGAGAATGTTCTTGTAAGCCGCATAATCTGTAGATATGGCATATCTTATCTTTGAGCGCTTCAAGTACTCGATTACGCCTTCAAACCGCTTGCATTCCGGCTTCTTTACAGGTCCGAGAAAGGCAAGACAGTTGTGCTTGTCCGACGTACCGTACTGCATGATTCTGTAAGACAACCACACGACAAATCATCACAAACAGATCAAAGATATGAAAAACGGACAAAAACGGATTAAGTTTGACAAAAATTGGTCAACAGAAGGTTAGAGGCGATTAGCCATGTAATCGCCCATAACATATACACGATTAGGGAATGCTCACGTGACTATTCATGCGATTAGCTGAAAAGGACACCAATCGTGCTATTGTTCACACGATTAGGAATCCTAATCGTGTGACAGTTCGTCTTCAACACCAATTTTATCAAAAACTTGTGGAATGGTCATTTTGGGTTTGTCTTTGGTCACATTACAACGTAAACACACCGAATAACAAGAACCCTAACAAAACATTCAGTTACTTATACAAATCAGATGTCAATTTAACCGGTTTTATGAGTTAGGGTTCATGAACATTCAAAATTGGGGATTTTTGATTTTGACATGATTTTGGTTAAAACTTTGTGTGATAGGAATCTAATACCGCCGATTATCAAACCCCCATCAAGATTTTTCATAAACACGAACGTTTTTATGCCCAATGATCATAAGAACAGACCTTAGGGTTTCAGCAATAAAATCACTGATTTAATCGCTTAAAAATGGATGTTAGGATCTGAAAACTTGATATAATCTTACCTTTGATATGTAGAACAATAATCTAGAATCAAGAAAAGTTTTGGCAAGATTTTGGTTAGGAACGGGTATAGAGGGAAAGAAGACGACTGTTGGTTTTTTGAAATATGAAGAAAAAAGACTAAGTGTTCCTTTATATACCCATCCCTACTCGCATGATAGTTAAACACGAGTGAAGGCTACTCACGTGCTACAGTGTAGCGACTGGAGACCAAACGCCTAATTACTTCAAGCGATTACGTAGAATCTCTAATAGCACCACGCGATTGTGAATTTTATTGGTCAAGTGATTGGCTTGGCTAATCGCTTAGCTTAACACACGATTAGGACATAAACTCGTGTAAACACACACGATTAGAAGCTACTCGTCAATATGCATAGGCGATTAGCTCTCTAATTTCATATCCCCTTTCCACAAATTACCAAAATACCCCTGCAGCACCAATTCTCACAATTTTGACCCGTTAAGGTTTAAAATATGCGTTTTTCACCTCGTTTTAACACACGACACAGATAACGACTCATGACTTTGAAAAACTTTCATTTTCGACCCATGTGCTTGATAAAACATACGGTTTTGACCCGGCAAAAACACAAGTTTCCAATTAGTTGTCCTTTTTATTTTTCGGCGTTTTATTTTTGAAGAAGTAAGATTACAATGGATTAGGATTTCAACATCGGCAATCAAGAATGATTAAATAAGCTAAACTAAGGGTAAATAAAATAAAACGGGAGATCAACTAACTGTACACTAACGTATTTTTGCGAGTTTCAACGGTTAGGGAATCATATCAGTGTACGAACTTTACTAGAACCCTTATATTTTCAGTTTTCGCTTAAATTACCAATAAGCATCCTACAACAACTGTCGATATTGTTGTCCACCTAAACTCAAAATCAAGTTTTATCGCTAGGCACTTTAGATACGTTTAAGGTAATATTAAGGCTGAGATACAAGGTGTTCCCCGCCACGCGACACATTCCCGTATCAAGTCATGCACAAAGCTTCCTCGTAACCGGTGAGTAAGCTGTTGTCATCCGTATTTTACAAGGAGTGGACTCAGTGGTGATCAGGTCTGCAGAAACGCTGCAACAGAGAGACCAGTGAGATCCAAACCAGGGTTCAAGTCAAATACCGTATATTTGATTTTTCACGGTACGATGCTTTAGGTATATGATTTGATACCTTAGAGCGAATTCTCATTGAGAATAGGGTTTTGGCATATATGAATCTTTTTGCTCTTTTAGGATTCCCGGACGTCTCCTGATCAGAATTTATTCTATTTTTTTGTTTTTGTTTTTTTTTTTTTTTGTTTTTTTTTTTCTGGAAATGACATAGGGGTGTCTCAGTCGTAGGCTGCGACCCCAACGTACGACACGTGTGCCACTCCTATTTATTCTGAGAGACGTCCAGTTCACCCCGGATGTACCAACCTCTTAAAGACCATGAAACCTCGGATTTTGGCATGCTATCAAACGAGATTTCGGTACCAAGACCATATGCCAACGCACGTTGATCCACACATGATTCAGATGATTTAGGTTTATATCACCGTGCCAAACTTGGAAATGATTTTGAGCCTACCGACACATCATTGTAGAGGCTACCTATCAGTTCCAATATTTTTTAAGATGATAAGGGTCCAGACAGTCCGACTGATTGGTTAATATCATCTTCCCTTTTTCACCAAAGAAACTCATTTTTGCATTTTTCAATTTTTTTTTTTGATTTTGGGATTTTCTCATTTTTTTTTTGAATTTTTGCATTTTCTGAATGTTTTTGTATTTTTCTGAAATTTTCTCCCCCTAAAAATCTAAAAAATTTGCGAAAAGACAATATTTTCGGATTTTTCTGATTTTTGAAAGAAAAAATATTTACAAAACGATTACCGATGAGGATCTAATCCTGCTTAACTTTAATGCCGTTTAAGATTAACAAGTACTCAAAACGAGGACCGTCAAAAGCTTTGGTGAATAAATCGGCACGTCGGTAGTCTGTGTGGATTTTTACCATATCGATAAGTTTCTTTTCATAGCAATCGCGTATGAAATGATACTTAACCAAGATATGTTTCGCCTTGGAATGGTTAACTGAGTCTTTAGCAAGAGCTCTGATACCACTTGTAGGATCGACTATCGTGTCACCCGACAATCACGAGGGCTATATTTAGAGTGCGGAATCCTCTAAATATGTTCTAATAACAGAAACAAAGATGAAACAATGATAAACGAGTAATCACAACACCCACACGGGTCAAAAGATTATAGATTAATCACTAAAACAGAGCACGAGTGTTTACAGAGATCAAATCAGACCTTACAGACCATGGGAGGGTGTTTGGAGAGTGTGTGAGGTCAGAACTGATGATTAGGGCAATGATTGGGCCTATTTATACCTCCCGGGTACGAACAGCTCCATATACGCGATTAGCAGTGCCATATTAGGCGATTAAGGCTAATCGCCAATAATACCAAGCCCAATCGCATGAACAGTACCACGATTAGGGCCCTAATCGTGTGTAACCTACTGCTAATCGCATATAGCATCCCGAACCCTCCAAAACGCGTATAAACGTCTCCAAACACCCCGAAACACATCCAAACAACTAATATACTAGCCTAGGGACATCATGTACTAACACTCTGGGGAAAACTTGAGGGGCTGTAGTTGACAACTAGCCCAACATGAAATGTTAAAATGGTAAAATGAGTGTGAACACACACACTTGTGTGTGTGTGTGTCGATTCTTCATCAGGAGAATCATCTCCTTCATTAACCAAACCCTAAACTCAACAATATGCTTGTATCCAAGCCAAATCAAAGGTGTTTTCAATGCTTTAGCAAGAAACGGGTCATCTAAGGCATAATGAACATCAAGGTACATTTTATTTGATAGAAATTAATGTTATATTCGTTTTTTATCATGGTGAAAATCTAGGGTTTTGTCAAAAACGTGAGATTCTAAGTTGTTGGAGGTTTCCCTAGCTTTAGGGAGTCTCAATCATACCTAATTTGATTACAAATCACACTTAGTATATGTGTTTGATAATATTCATATGAATATGTTAACTTGTGAAAATTGGGGTTAAACCTTTAGGTTGAACCCACATACATCTAGTAGTCTTGGGGATTTTGTGAAGTTATTATCATGAGAAATTTAGGAAAAATGGTCCAAATAATGTATTTATGATGATGATTAGACAAATAGTTATGCTTTGGTTAACCTTGAGCTTTTGAAACTAAACAAATTGATGGGTGCACACCAAGTGTTTGATTAAATGCCAATTTGGTGAACACTAGTGAAACTATGAAGTTAGAATCATGTAAGAGCTATCAATCGTATGTAATGTTGGTTTGTAATAAGCCAAGTTAATTGCATATTCTATGTAAGAAAATAGTTATGGATTTAGCTAAAATTGGTAATGAATACATGATGTATGGATAGTGAAGTAATTCCATGTTATGTATTCTAATAAACAAGTTTGGCATGTCCCTAAGCTAGGTACAAGAACTAGGGATGCAAATGGGTCAACCGGATGCAGGCTCAATGCTATGGAAGCAAGAACGGGTATGAAGTAAGTTTTACTTACATCATTAGATTATAACATAACTTGATTGTTGTGTACGTTAGTCTTAAATCATGAGTATGTGATAAATTACAGAAAACGTCCTTTATGTTTACCCAAAGTTGCAGGTTTAGTCCTTTAACTTTAAAAGTTGCAGGATACCTCCTTTATCGAAGTTTTTGTTGCAGGTAACATCCTTTAATGAACTTTTGGTTGCATAAAACGACCTTTACCACTAACGGTGTTAAATTATCCTGTTAAGTTACCCTCACATGCCAAGCATGTGAGGGTATTTTTGTCAATTTGTATTTAAAGGACCTTTTCTACAATTAAAACAAAAATAACAACATAACAATAAAGGAGGGACTAAACTTGTCAAAGTTTGGAAGTTTTTAAAACAAACTCATCCTCTCTCTCTCATACTCGTTTTTCCGGCGATGGTCGCCGCCGGCGACCACATTCCGGCCAAGTTTTTAAAAAATCCAATGTAGCAAAACCAATATCAGTTACTACTCCGTCCTATTGCGACGCATTAAGCGCCACTGAATTCCTCCCAATATCAGTTACTTATTTTCGTCCTAAAACCCTAACTTCATGCCGCCCCTCTTCCAAATTCTTTCTTCCCTCCAAAGGCAGAGGCAGGGGAGTAGCAGGAGGATATTTGCAATTCAATAGTAATAATAATAATAATGCTAGATTTGGATTTCATATCAATTCACCCAAATTTTTCACCCGCACTCTCGTCGCCAGAGCCAATGATGCCAACATTATTGGTGGTAATGAAGATCCTATCCAGGTTTTTTTTATTTTATTTTTTTTGTGAATTGGTATTTAGTAGCTGAATTTTACTTTTATGTGATAGTGTTTGTACAGCAGAATATATATTATTACTTATTTAAATGACATTGGATTAGTATTATGATTATAATCTAGGTTTACAGTTATAGATAACCATTCATAATGATCTAAATTTCTATACTTTTTTTTTGTGTTTAAGAATGATGGAGGAAAGAAATTAGGGAATAGGTATACCTCAGCAAGACCTCCTGTTGTAATTTCAACTGAAAGAAATGTACGGGTCTTATCATCGTTCACAAAAACCTCCCACTTATTAAAATCAATTAAATACCTGTTTCCAACATCATCAAAACACAAAAATTAAAGATGAAATATTAGGCAATACCAACTTGAAGGAGAGTTTTATAGTAACAGACAGTTTTTAAGGGTATGTTAAGACCGTTTCTGAAACTGAAGCTTCTGACGGAGCATTGCCACCACTGAGTCTATTTGATGCACACGTATGGGAACCGTTCGTCCAAGACTTATGTGAAATTCTCTTCCTAACGCCGGAATGTGGGGACCTTCGTCGGAGTACTTGGCCGGAATGTGGTCGCCGGAAAACTTCCAAACTTTGTTTTAAAAACTTCCAAACTTTGACAAGTTTAGTCCCTCCTTTATTGTTTTGTTGTTATTTTTGTTTTAATTGCAGAAAAGGTCCTTTAAATACAAATTGACGAAAATACCCTCACATGCTTGGCATGTGAGGGGGAGTTAACGACAAACACTAACAGAGTTAGTGTAAAGGATGAAACCTGCAACAAAAACTTCGATAAAGGAGGTATCCTGCAACTTTTAAAGTTAAAGGACTAAACCTGCAACTTTGGGTAAACATAAAGGACGTTTTCTGTAATTTTGTCAAATAATAAAGATACGTGAGAAAAGATGTTTTAATCCAAATGAAATCATTTGAATGAAGTCGTTAAGTATGTTGTTAAATGGATCAATTTGTGTCACTTGAACCATATATAAAAGCTTGAATAATATAGTATCATGAACTATGGGTCTAAACAGGTCAAATGGTGAAGTCCTCATCAATTGAGCCCAACACTTGATGCTTGTATTCCAAGCATTAAGATTTATGAGGTTAAACGGGTCCAATGACGAAATATTACCATATGAGTTCCGAGAAATTAATGTTCTCGATCTAGAAAGCATACAGGTAAATGCATTGGAGAATGGGCACTTGATGCCAAGAACCATGGAGGATGAGCATAAGGTATGGATATGGGTCAAAGCCACCCGGTAAGTCCGTAGCTAAATAAACGCCTTCAGGCGAAGTATCATGGGTACTAAAACTACTCACATGAAGTGTAGGTGTTGTAGGTGCCAATCAAGTAAGTTATTTTCATAACTATGATTAAATATGAGAAATATTGAGAAATGGTGGAAATTTATGTCCGTGTGGACTTAGAGGTTTTTAAACAAGTCATGAAGTCAAAAACAATGGATTTTAATCGAAAAGTGTCTCCATAGATGACTAAATTGAAAGATTTGGCTATAAGGGGCATTTTGGAAAATTAAAGATTTACTAAAGGATAAATCTAAGAAACTAAACCATAATGAAACAAATCGGACAAAAGCTTTAGTTGATCAAGTGTCTAAAGACTTGACAACATAAACTGTATGCATTTTGCGTGGTCGAGTAGTGCCTTGTTTAATACAAGGCCTTAATGGGTCGATTTGGGTAAAAATTGACATAAACATTCAAAACTAAGAACCGGGTCATAGCGACATTCACCGGACAATGATTTTTGTCAAACTGATGTTAATTTAGTTAGCAAGTCAATTTTTATGCTTTGGGAATTGTTAAATGCATTTGCGACCTGATTCTTAGGCTTTAAAATCAGCAAACAAGATGCAGCAGTAGTGAACGGTTGTTCAGCCTTTACAGAACAACTGGATGTTGATCTGGGTCGAGTGAACAACCGTTCACTGAGTGTGAATGACCGTTCGGCAAGACAGATCTGCAGATTCAATGCTTTTAGCCAAGTGAACGGCCGTTCAGGCTGTCTGAAGTCATTTTGGGCAAAATTTTATTTTGGCCGTTTGGCCTGGTTCGTTCCGTCTCAACGTGTATCGACGCTCATACTATTTTAAATGTATTATTGACAACCCACTAACCATTCTTTGTGTAATGGTGCTAGGTAAACATGTGATTGTGACATCCGTCACCCTCGTCTTTTATCTAAATTGACAATATGAGCCCTTCAAATATTTCGTTATATTCCCTGTAAGTTTCGTCGTATTCAAATTTAATTTTAGAGCTAACTAAAAAAAAATTATTATCTATTGTATTTATTATATATCGTACCGTCGTTTTAGTCAAATACGTGTGTTGAAACACTATTCGGAATAGATTTTATAAAAAAAAAATTCCAAAGTTTTATGAAGTTTAAAACTTTAAGTTAAGTTAAGTTAGCTAACTTTTTATAAGAAAAACTTAATCAAAAACCTATTATGTCTAACCAAGTTAAGGTTGAGGGACCAATTATGCCAAATAATGAAAGTTTCAAATTTCTTTCCTCCCTCCTGCCCATCCACGTTTTTCCGGCCATAGGATTTCCGGTTGCCGGAATATTTTTTCCAGCGAAGCATTCAAGACCTCTAATATCGTTTTTTTAATGCAGTTTTTATGGGGGATTTGTAACTCATGACACATTCGAACCGTTTCACCCATTTATGCAGCGTTTAAACATGGTTAATCGACTATAATGATACATTGAAACATAACCGTCGCTTGTAATCAAGAATCAACCGGTTTAGAACGAGTTTGTTATAAATTGAACCTATATTCTTTCTCTGTAACCATTTGCGAGTAAAACCCACTAAAAATTCGATCTCCCTACATCCAGAAGATGACTTAATCGGCGCTTGTTCTTTATATCTAGTTCTTTCTTTTTCGACCTCCAAACGAGCATGTAAGTTCATTTGATTTATGTCGTTTCACTTAATCTTTGGTGGTAATCAAAAGCCCTATACGTTCGAGGGTTATCTTCTTCGTATTGGGGGTAATTGATTATAGGTTTAGGGTTAGGGTTCTTGAGGTTGAATTGGGGAAAAAGATGAGTATGACTATTATGTTAAATATTAATAGTTTGCAAAGAAATCAACAAATATATCTTGTGGTGTAGTGGTTGTGATGTGTTATGTGGGAGTAGGGAGCCGGGTTCGAACCCAGGCACCTCCACTATTTTTTTCAGATTTTATTTATTTGTTTATTTAATTATTCTTATTTGATATTTAAAAACACAATTATAATACATATATATATATTTAGAATATTCATAATAAATTCGTTTTTGCTCCAAAAATTATAAAAATTTAGGTGTAGCATCTTGAAACCATAAAAAAATGACCACATTTTTATTTTTTTGTAAAATGTTTTATTTTTATATTTTTATTGAATTAACTTGTTTTAATCATATTTAATTGATTAAAAATTCATTTTTAATGATTTTAATCTCAAACTTTTTGTGAAACTATTCCTAATTATTATGAACTGAAATAAAAATATTTGGTTCAGAAAACAATTATTTTTATTGATTTTCCTAATTTTAATCATTAAAACATAATTTAATCTCGTTAAATCAGTTTTAAATATAAATAAGGTTATATAAATTATGGGAAAATTATTCTAATTTGTTTACATCAAAAATCATCCATTTTCTATAAAACTAGTATCTTTGGATCACGTATGGTATTATTAGTCTTATTTACGCTTAATTAGACATAATAAAACATTTATTTATTTATACAATTTAAACATCTATTTTATAAATATTTTTCTTATAAAATAGAAATACTCATATGGTTTAATATCTTTATTAGCTTTTGTTGGATCATTGTGTAATTCAAAATTATTTATTTATATATTTATGATTATTGTATTTATTTTAATTTAGTTAAAGTAACTAACTAAATTAATTGTCTTAATTATTCAAACATATTTTTATTCAATAGGTAATAATTATATTATTTAAACCACATTTACAACCTTTCATATATTATTTGTGATATACAACTTTTACATTAACGCGACTTATCATAAAAACTCTAATTCCCCAAATCGACTTAGCAAACCCTAATGCCTTAGACCCTAGTTACCTTAGACTTTTTAGACATTTCCTTATTAGTATTCTTACACATTATAGGTTGAATTCCTCGGAATTCCCATTACTTAGCTCACGACCGCTTAAGTGGATTTTGATCGCTTTCGCAAACTGTGAGTATATCTTTCCCCTTTTTCATGTTTTACACTTTTGGGGTGACTCATGTACGCTTATTACTTCACTCACTTAATCATGGTTTATTCTACATTTACAATCGCAATTCTTGTATGTGTTTTACTTGTTGATTCGTTGATAGTGTGTACTTATGACCTTAATCATTAACCGCTGGGCGGCCTAGCATAGCAATAAATAGTACTTAATTATTGTTATGTGTGAACGATTGTTCATCGCCTACTATGAGCGAATACTATATATATGTGACTCTTGATTCATTGAACGAAAGGTTTGATTTTGGGTAGCATTTGTACACAGCTTGAACACTAAATTGTAGACAGTATGACACGTGAATTGCGAAACACTTTTTCTACTATATGTATTCAAACAGGGTATGCTCACCAATACATTTTTGTATTGACATATACTATTTTCGTACATGTTTCAGGTTATTATTGAGAAGTTTCTTTTAAGCTTTTGGATTTATATTTAAGCTTTGATTTCATTGTAATCTAGTTAGATTTGACGCTTTAGAATCATTGTACTTTGTATTTTCATTTCAATGTAATAAATTATTTAATCAATGTATTCAAATTTACACTTTAGTCCATGAGCTATTGAGCAATCGTCACTACGTGACACCTCGATGTTTCCGCCATCGGTTGGGGTGTTACAGTGATGGAAGTCCCGGAGCAAGGATCAAGTTGTGAGAAGAACCGAACACACCCGAACACTCATCAAGCTTCCGCAATAGAATTCAAGAGACTCCCGTTAAATCGTGAAATCTTAGTATATGTTTTAATAGGTAAAATGTAAAATATGTTGAAATAAAAAATGTATTAATCACAACGGTTTGAGTTTTTCATCATTATCAAAGTTTTAATCAGGAGTGGTTTTAAGTAATGTAACATCCGTAGATTCCCGGATTTGTGTCTCACCTTGTAGAGTTTGTACACTTCTATTGTTCTATTTTGGCTTTGTTGGGGGGGGGGGTCTTTAGTTTATTTCTAAACCCATTTAAGTAACTTTGGGAACAATTTACAAGGGAGTCAAAATGGAGGGGCCTTATTGTATTTTTTTTTTGCAAATAAAGAAACCCTAAAGACCCTCCTCCCTTCTCCTTCTTTGTGTCGCATAGTACCAGCCAAATCTGATTGTTTTTTTTCGAATTTTGAGCAGCCTACAATCCATATTCGACATCCCTGAGGTAATCCCTTCGAAAACCTATGTTAATCATCGTTTATACATGTGTTAATTCGGTTTATTGATGATGTTTTGGTCGAATTAGGGCTCAATCAATTGGACTTCAATTGAAAGATACTAATTAGGGATTTTGCATCTAAATCATCCTACAAGGTGATTCTATTAAGTCTCTAAACGATTCATTGTCAATTATTATGCAAAACGGATTAATTGAATGATGATGGCTAATTAGGGTTTATAATTCGGACTTGGTCTATTCAGCCGAATTGAAGGATAATAATTGGGGGGTTTTGCCTCTAAATCATCCTACAAGGTTATTCTATCAAATCCCTAAGTGAATTCGTGGTTAATTTTGATGTTATGATTGATTAATTGATTGAATTTGAAAACTAGGGTTTAAAATCAGCTTAACTAGTTCTTGGATGATTTGGTTGATTGAATTGGGTTTTTTTGCTTCCAAACCATCCTAAGGTATGTGGTTAGCATCATATTCAAAAATGAGGGCCATTGGTTAAGGCTTGGTGGGTCAATTGTTTGAGTTGTGAATCTAGGGATCATGTTTTGGGAATTTTTGAGTTCCTTGTGATAATAAATCAATTTGGTGTTTAATTCAGCCCATAAACCCTTATTAGGACCTTTTTTAATGTGTTTTATGATTTAACATGGTCGAGGAAGTCGTTTGTCAATAATGATAAAATCGGGGTTTTCGGTGTGTAAGAAGAGGGACGATTTTGAGCAATGTGTTGTTGTTGTGCACACATCACCCAAATCTGATCCCAAATGTTTCTAATGATAAAATATGATATAAAGGACACATTACTTTGCGAAACAGGACCTTCGGTTCGGCAATATTAGGAATTTTCGCAATTTAAGTAAGGGTTCAACATGTGAGTCACTAAATCAGGTCCTAGACCATTAATATAGCATATGAACTTGTTACAAACGATATTCTAAAGTTTAGGGGCTGAACAGATTAATTACACATTTCTAGGAACTCAAGATTACCCGGTTGACCCGTTAGGAACCATAGAAGTCTTATAGGCCTAGATTATGATATAAATTGTTACTTGGCAGGTATTTGAATTTTTGTTTAGTCTCCCGGTATCAATTTGCTTGTTGGGTGTTTGTTCTTGCTTTCAGATGAATTCATGATGCCCTTTTTACTATTTTTAAACATTCTGGGCTAATATGCATGTCTTGAAAGTGTATATGGAACCTTGCTTGTTAGATCGGGACTTGCCTTGATTTATACTTGTTTAGGTTAAATGTGTTACTATATATTTTTATATATATAAACTGTGTATGATGGTTACCTGGTATTATAAATTGAGTTATGATATAGTTATAGTTTGAGTCTTAGTAGGCGATATGCGCTTATGTAGACTTGTTGTAGTTTTGTGACAAATACGCGAAATGTGCTTATTGTAGATTTAAAATAAACTCTTATGTTAAGTAGGCGGACTGCGCTTATTCTAGACTTTACATTTGCTTAGGGAACATATAGGCGGATTGCGCTTGTTGTAACTCTAAGGTTAAAGTATTTTGTTAAATTTTATTTTGACAATTTACTTATTATTTAAGAACTTCATAAAAACTTGAATTCACTCAGCTCATCTGACTTTGCGTGCATATTAGCTTGATTTCAGGTTATTGAAGAATAAAAGGGATGCTTTGGCATGCTGCAGGACTACTCGGATGTGGTTGACATTTCAAATAAGAGGAGTCTACTTTATTTGCTTTAAAACTCTTTTTTTTCTAAACTTATTGTTTTGTTTTACAAATATGCTTTGACTTGTTATGGGAATTACATGTTTGAATAACTTAACTATTTACTTTCCGCTGCGTGTTTTCTGATAATAAAATAAGACTACTTGAGTATTAATTATGGTTTTAGTCTTTGAATGCCAACTATTTAACACCCGTGATATACGTTAAAATATACATATTTAAATCCCCGATTAAGCTCCCAATTTACGCGTTTTCGACCATAATTGCACGAATTTGGTACTTAACCGCTTCATATATTTGTTTCAGGTCTTAAACGGCGCCTCGAAGACAAAGTCGAAGAAACCGGGCTAAAAACGGACAAGACGGACAACTTCTACAAAATTGACCAAGTCTGGAAGTTGTGCACGGGAGTGCCAAATCTGTGCACTCCCGTGCGGGTCACATCTGCTCGGGAACAAGCCTGCACGGCCAGGCGCACCAGGCAGTGCACTCCTTTGTGCTCGGCAACATCAAGATCAGCACGGCCGTGCGCCCTGATGGCACTCCCGTGCCAAAAATCAAGATATTTTCAGGAATCACCCAGCCACTTGCCCACTCGACCACTTGCACGTCAACTCACCAAAGCAAAAGTGCACGGCCAGGAGCACGGCCGTGCACCTGACCGTGCACACCTTCGAAATTTGCTTAAATACAGAACACAGCCCTCTGTTACAGCCATTGGGTTTTGGAGAGCGAATTTGGGCGATTTTCTGGACTTTCCAAGCTGCTGGTCAGGCGTTTGACAAGCTCGGGATCTCATCCTACTCATCTAACATCATCCAATCCTTCACATTCAAGATTTATGGTTTGATCTATAAACTTTAAGTTTGTTCAAATCTGAATATTTTGGCTTGTTTGTGTCGTTTATGTATTGCATTATAGTCTACGGATATTATCTAGTAATCGTTAGTAGTTAAAACAATCGTTTGTGTGAAATCAAGTTTTGTATAAATTTGGCGTTTTTCATGTTTGAATCTTGATGATCATAATGCAACCTTGTTTCATTGTTGATAGATTTGTAGTTGTGTTCGGATGACTTTGATGATTATCGAATGTGTTAGGCGGATTACTTGTTGAGAAAACCGTCCGTTTAATCGTCCGGTAGTAAACTAGTTAACTTGTTAATAAAGTTTACACCATGAAACTGTAGCCGGGTATTGGTTTGGTTAAAGTCACTCGGATAATGATTATAGATATTTACCGGCACGTAAAAGAGTTTAAAAAGCTTAATGGTGTTGTTACTAATCTTTGACGCGGTTAATGATCTTTGTTAGTTATTTTGGTAGAAATGGCGATCTTAGTAGATTTGTGTTCAAAGTTAGTAAAATGGAATAGGTTGTGAAATGCTCTACTTTATGCTAGTCTCAGTGGTCGTATTGTGTATTCGATATTGCTTTCCTTTGCTAGTGCGGTTGAGGACTCCCGAAAGGTGATACTAACCCTTCTTTAAAGATTCACATGAGATCATATCAGCTGCGCGCTAATGAACGACTTGAGGTGGCTAACGTGTGTATTCGTGTTAGCTTTCCATATAGTTGTCATGTTAGGATGCCCGAAAGGGACACTAACTGTCGGAAAATGGGAATGTTGATCACGCCTTTATTTCTTATATAGATGACATGCTAGGATTGGCGTATTACAGCTTATATAGTTATATTTTCTATTTGGAGTCGTAGTTAAGTTATTTACATGTTTTAGAATTAATTTCGTCTTAAACAAAACTCAAACTTATCTTTTCCTACTGGTAAATCGGGGACAGAGTCTTAGTACAATTGCTCCGCGCGCGTCCATGGATCGATATCTGGTTCTTATCTGTACGTTACTACATATATGACAGGGTACACTTGCCCTATTGTGTGTGTTTTAATATTAAGGTTTAAACCATTTTTATAAATATTAAAGCAAAACGTGTGTTAAAATCCATTGTAAAATATGTATAGTTACGCAAACGTCAAGTTTTTGGCGCCGTTGCCGGGGACGCGACGAGCTTTAGGAACGAACCGAGTCAACTTTTTACCAGTGTACATGCTTGTGAATACTTGTTTATACTTCTTTGATTCGTTATTTCATTCATTAATTTGCATATATGATTATTTGAATTTTTATTAGATTTATCTGTCTGTTGATATATTGGATTAATTTTAGATTGGTTTATAGGTTGCATATAGATTCGTTCATTTATCTGCTTATAGGATTGTTTGATTTGATTTTTCGTTCATTAGGATGTTGATAGATTTAATTTATTGAATATTGGATTAATTGGTTTGTCTATGAATTTGATTTGTTCGTTATTTGATTAATTAGATTTATTTGTTCGTATTCGGACTAATTATTAATTTCATTCTTTGTATAGTTTTAGGCTTAGTCTGCTTATTTCTGTTCATTTTTGTGATTCTATTTGTTTATATTTGATTTTCTTGAATATATTTGCTTTCCGTTATTTTCGCATGAATTTATTGATTCTTTATTTCATTTATTTATTTTTCTGTCTTTTATCGCCTTTTTGGGTTTGTCATATATTCGCCTGTTGCAACTGTATCATTCTTACATGCAGGTTGATGTCCACAAACCCTGGGTCTTCTGGTGATCTTTCTGACGAGGAGCTAAGGCGCCTGAGGAGAAGCGAGCGGATTAGACTTCATAAATTGTGTCTTGTTTCTGATATTCTTATTGCTGCTCCTATTGTTGAGGTCCCAATTGAGGAGGCGAGGCACGATCTGGCCGACGACAACGGGTCGGACGCCCACAGCGACATTATCATGGCGGATGACGACATTCCGCTGAATGATAGTGGTCGTCCAGGAGGAGATGGACTCGCGCCGAGTATTGTCCGTCCGGCTATTTTGGCGGACCATTTCGAAATCAAATCTAGTATCGTGAATATGATACAAAACTCGGTGCAATTCGGTGGACTGGAGCACGAGGATCCAGGCCGACATATTGCTGCATTCTTAGAGGTTTTAGCCACCTTTAAGATGACGGGCATTTCCGATGATGCTATCCGTCTCCGACTCTTCCCATTCTCACTGCGGGACAAAGCTCGGACTTGGCTTCTGTCACAACCCGCAGGGTCGATCACGACTTGGGCAGAGTTGTCACAACAATTCATGCAGCAGTATTTTCCTCCTGAAAAGACACAAAAACTGAGGGATCGCATCATGACTTTTCGTCAGGATGACGATGAATCATTGTACACGGCCTGGGAAAGGTTTAAAGACCTACTCTTGAGTTGCCCGCACCATGAGCTTTCGAAAAGGCATTTGGTGCAAACTTTTTATCAGGGACTCGGGTATGCGTCTCAGGAACGCCTTGATGTATACGCTGGGGGAGACATCGGAACAAAGTCTCCTAGGGAAGCGTGGAGCATTATTGAGAAGGCGTCCCTAAAATCTAAATCCCAGCAGAATGATAGATCTAGGTCTTCATCTGCCAAGGCTGGTGTGCATGCCGTGGATAACAATACGGCGATTTCGGCACAGATAGCGGCTCTGGCTACGAGATTCGATAACTCTCAGCAACACGTAGCGCAGTCCGATTGTTTGTGTGTGGAGTGCGGGGTATCTCACGAGCCTGGCTCATGTGCTCAGGGGGTGATGTATACAGGCCACGAGGAAGTGGACTACATGGGTAATCAAACGAGACCCCAGAATAACCCCTACAGTAACACTTATAATCCGGGTTGGAGAAATCACCCGAACTTCGGGTGGAGATCTGGTACTTCGAACCAGAACCCTCTCGGATTCCAGCAGAGAGCCGCCGCACCACAACAGTCCTACCAGTCCCAACAGCCTTACCAGTCCAACCAACAGTCCTACCAGTCCAACCAACAGCCATACCAGGCTCGTGGTCAATCGTCCCAGCAGAGACCGAACCAATACCAGAACCAGGGCGCCAGGAGCAGCTCCCAGCAGCACGCCCCTCATGGTATGTCTAAGCTGGAGGAAATGATGTCTCAGCTCCTTACCAACACCTCTAATACAAATCAGATCGCTGAGCAGCGCTACCAGCAGCATGAGGAGCGCTTCACGAATTATGAGGGAGAGATGAGGGGCCAAAAGGCGTCGATGCAGGCCATAGAGAACCAGGTTGGCCAGATGGCAAAGATGATGTCTGAGAGACAGCAGGGTGGTCTTCCAGGCAACACTGAGCCGAATCCGAGGGGGCATGTGAATGCCATAATGACGAGGAGTGGTAAAACCACGGGACCTGACACATCGGGCTCACCACCGATCACTGAGACGGTCCAGACTGAGTCTTCGGACGAGGTGCACGCTAGGCGAGTCCCAGCAAGTACAGCACAGTTACCGAAGCCAGTCACAGATTACACTCCTCCTGTCTCGTACCCTAGCAGACTTAGGAAACAGAAGGACGAGGCCCAATACGGGAAATTCCTTGAGCTGTTCAAACAGCTACACATAAACATCCCGTTTGTGGAGGCCTTGGCCCAGATGCCTAAGTATGCGAAATTTCTGAAGGACATCCTCACAAACAAGCAAAAACTTGAGGACCTGTCCTGCGTTCTGTTGAACGAGAACTGCTCTGCAATTCTGCAGAATAGACTGCCCATGAAGATGGGAGATCCTGGTAGCTTTACCATCCCTTGTCTGATAGGTGATATGACTGTCAGTAATGCACTCGTAGACTTGGGGGCCAGCATAAACCTTATGCCTTATAAGGTTTTCGAGAAGTTGGATCTGGGTGAACCGTCACCCACCAGGATGAGTATTCGCCTCGCTGATCGTTCGATCAAGTATCCACGGGGGTTTGTAGAAAATATGCTTGTCAAGATTGACAAATTTGTTTTCCCTGTGGACTTTGTTATCCTAGATATGGATGAGGACTCTAAAGTCCCTTTGATTCTCGGACGTCCTTTCCTTAACACGGCAAGGACGATTGTTGACGTGGCTGCGGGCCAGATCACACTCCGAGTCAATGATGAGCACGTGACTTTTGACATTCAGAGGTCGATGCGCCATCCTGAGAGCCAAGACGATACACTATACTATCTTGATATAGTAGACCAGTGTGTCAGCTCTCATGTCAGAGGTGCTTGGGAGAGAGATGTTTCGGACACACATCTGTTGTGTGGGAGCCTAGATGGCATTATGTAGGAGGGCCATAAAGATGACCAGCCGGTCTATCAGATCGGTGATGATGGTTCCCAAAGTCCGGAGCGTTTTGTGGAAATTGAGCGAGAGGAAGAGGAGAAGGTGAAGCCGTCTGTTGAGGATCCACCGTCTCTAGAGCTGAAGGAGCTCCCACCGCATCTCGAGTATGCATTTCTGGATGAGGAGGGGCGTCTACCGGTGATCATATCGTCTTCATTGACTGTGGAAGAAAAGAGCGAGTTGTTGAGAGTTCTGAAACTTCATAAACGGGCAATTGCCTGGAAGATCGTGGACATCAAGGGGATTAATTCCTCTTTCTGTACTCATAAAATCTTGATGGAGGATGTCTACAAGCCTTGTGCGCAGCACCAAAGGCGTCTGAACCCGAACATGCAAGAGGTTGTTAAATCCGAGGTAATTAAACTGCTTGATGCTGGATGGATATATCCCATCTCGGACTCTGTTTGGGTTAGTCCTGTGCACGTCGTGCCCAAGAAGGGTGGCATGACGGTGGTCACAAATGATAGGAATGAGTTGATTCCTACGAGGACCGTCACGGGGTGGAGAGTTTGCATTGACTATCGCAAGCTCAATGACGCCACCCGCAAGGATCACTTCCCGCTTCCATTCATCGATCAGATGTTGGAACGACTGTCGGGGAAGTTGTATTACTATTTCCTTGATGGTTTCTCGGGGTATTTTCAAATCCCTATCGATCCTGTGGACCAGGATAAGACGACCTTCACATGCCCTTTTGGCACATTCGCCTACAGGCGTATGCCATTTGGGCTGTGCAATGCGCCGGCAACCTTCCAGCGTTGCATGATTGCCATTTTTCACGACATGATCGAGGACTCCATGGAGGTGTTCATGGATGATTTTTCAGTCTTTGGGAGTTCTTTCGATCAATGTCTAGGAAATCTGGAGCGGATGCTGCAGAGGTGCGAAGAGACCAGTCTTGTGCTGAATTGGGAGAAATGCCACTTCATGGTGAAGGAAGGAATAGTCCTCGGACACAAGGTCTCTCAAAATGGGTTGGAGGTTGATCCTGCCAAAGTAGATATCATTTCTAGGCTCCCTCCGCCCTCCTCTGTCAGAGCTATCCGCAGTTTTCTGGGTCATGCGGGTTTTTACAGGCGATTTATCAAAGACTTTTCAAAAATCGCCCGTCCGATGACCCAATTGTTGGAGAAGGATGCACCGTTTGTGTTTGGTGCAGAGTGTGTGAAGGCATTTGGCCTTCTGAAGCGTTTGCTTGTTGAGCCCCCTATATTGGTAGCACCCGACTGGGGACTGCCATTCGAGATCATGTGCGACGCGAGTGACTTCGCGATAGGGGCGGTCTTGGGACAGCGGAAGGATAAGCACTTCCACCCGATCTACTACGCTAGTAAGACTCTTCATGATGCTCAGGAGCATTATACCACGACTGAGAAAGAGCTTCTAGCTGTAGTGTTTGCATTCGACAAGTTTAGATCGTATTTAGTGCTGTCAAAGACCATTGTCTATACGGACCATGCAGCAATCCGATACCTTTTCAGCAAACAGGACGCGAAACCGCGCCTGATTAGGTGGATCTTGCTGCTGCAAGAGTTCGATATAGAGATTCAGGACAAGAAGGGTGCCCTGAATGTTGCCGCTGATCATCTGTCCAGACTCGAGCATGATGATGCCGAGAACTGCGCGTGGGATACCATTAATGACAATTTTCCCCACGAGTTCTTGATGAGCGTCGAGTCGGTGGAAGATGTATCGCCATGGTTCGCGGATTTTGCGAACTACCTCGCGTGCGGGATCCTCATCAAAGGATTGTCGCACCAGCAAAAGAGGAAGTTCTTCGCGGACCTCAAGCATTACTTCTGGGACGACCCATTTTTGTTCCGGGTCGGGGCGGATCAGCTGATTCGCCGTTGCGTGTTCGGGGTTGAGGCGGCGCAGATCTTGCGCGACTGTCACGAGGGGCCTACCGGAGGTCACCACGGAGCGAATTACACTGCCAAAAAAGTGTTAGACTCCGGGTTTTATTGGCCCACACTTTTCCGTGACGCTCAAATACTGGTCGGTGCATGTGATTCGTGCCAGAGGGCGACGAACATATCGGCACGCGATCAAATGCCGCAAAATCCCATCCAAGTCTGTGAGGTCTTTGACATTTGGGGCATAGACTTCATGGGACCATTCCCCTCCTCACGGGGTAATAAATACATACTCGTGGCGGTTGACTATGTGTCAAAGTGGGTGGAGGCGCAAGCCTTACCCACAAATGATGCCCGAGTAGTCGTGAGGTTTGTTAGAGGCTTGTTCTCGCGGTTTGGTGCCCCGAAGGCACTAATTAGTGACCGTGGCACGCATTTCTGCAATGCGCAGCTTGATCGCGCGTTAGCACGTTATGACGTCCAGCACAGGTTATCCACCCCGTATCATCCACAGACAAGTGGACAGGTGGAGGTCACGAACCGTGGATTGAAGCGAATCCTTGAGCGGTCGGTTAATCAAAACCGCAAGGATTGGGCTGACAAGCTTGATGACGCGCTGTGGGCCTTTAGAACTGCCTACAAGACGCCTATTGGGACGACTCCCTTTCGGCTGGTCTATGGCAAAGCGTGTCATCTCCCTGTCGAGTTGGAACATAGGGCATTCTGGGCTCTTAAAACGGCGAATTTGGATCATAAGACCGGCGTTGAGACCCGTTTCTTACAGATTCACGAGTTGGAGGAGCTTAGGAAGCAGGCCTATGAGAGCTCGATATTATATAAAGAGCGCACAAAGAGACTGCACGACAGTCGCCTGAAAAGCCAGAAAGATTTTCAGGTAGGCGATTTAGTTTTGCTTTATAATTCTCGCCTGCGCCTCTTTCCTGGAAAGTTAAAATCCCGCTGGACAGGACCGTACTCTGTTAAGGAAATATATCCATACGGTGCTGTCTCGATCGCAGATTCTGTGGGTTTGACTTTCAAAGTCAACGGTCATCGCCTAAAAGTCTATGTTGAAGGACCGGTTGACCAAACCGTAGAGGAAATCGATCTCTACGCCCCACACGCCTCATAAATTGTGGGGAAGTGAGTCTAGCTAGCGACTCGTTAATAAATATAGCACGACGCGTATGGGCGCGCCAAATGGGGTAGTAGGTAATTAGTTAGTTTAAAATTTCTTAGCTTTAATGTCGTTTCGAGTTTTGTGCAGGTTCATACAGGTTTGATCGGATCCGGAAGGAGCAATGAAGCGCATACAGTCGCCAAACAGGTTAAACGTAGCTAAAATGATGTTTTCGGACGAAGTGGAACCGCTGCGCGCGAAACTGCAGTTGTAGCCTCAAAACTACAATTCTGCAGGTCGTGCACGGTCCAGCGCACGCCCGTGCAGCTGACCGTGCATGACCCAGTGCACTGGGGTGCATAGAGGGGTGCATAAGGGAAGTGCACGGCCAGGAGCACGCCCGTGCACCTGACCGTGCGGGCCAAAAAAGCCCAGTCCATTAACATGGGTATAAATACTACCTTAACTCCAAAACCCTAATACTCTTGCACCCCCAACCGCACACTCGTTCCATCTTGCAAAAACCACCCGAAATTCATCATTTTGGCTACAAATCTTCGCTCCTTTCCTTCAAATCCACCGAGGTACGAATCCCTTCATATTATTGCACTTGTATTCGGGATTTTTAGTTTAAATCTGCTTTGTTTTCGTATGTTAGGTCTTGATTTGGGGGTTCTCTTCATAAAAATTTATAAACCCACTAATCTTGTTTAGTTTTAGTTTGTAAGAGTTTAGTTTTTGTTTATTGTTAATCTTTAAAGAATAGTTGTGATTTGGGGATTTTGGGAGAGATGGTTGCAAAAATAAACAATTTTCTGCAACTGTGCAGTCGTGCACGGCCAAGCGCACGCCCGTGCAGCTGACCGTGCACGACCCAGACCTGTGCTATAAATCAAGGCTGCACGGCCAGGTGCACTGCCGTGCACATGACCGTGCACCCTCAACAGATTCATGACAGAACGTACAGAAGTCTGTTTTGGACATCCGGGACTTCTATTTTTGGTATTCTAACAGCTGAATCGTCAATTTTTTTTGTGCAGATGGCAGCAAGGTTCCTAGACTTTGAAAACCGTAAGAGCAGGGACGCCCCGTGCATCCCCGAATTCACTAAGTTATGGGGCCGGAGACGGTCGATTGGGCATCCCCTTCGACTAAACCTGGGACTGCTGGACACAATCAACCAGCGTACCAGGTTTGATATGATGGTTTCACCCCAGATGTTGAACCTCTTGACCATAAATCGACCGATCTACCTTGAGCCTACGATCGAGTTTTTAGCTACCTACAAATATAAGAAACCGGCAGAGGGAGAGCAAAAGACGTTCCATGAGAAAGACATTAAGTTTAGGCTGGGGGGAAAGTGGCACAAGATGTCGGTTGCTAGATTGGGAAGATTGTTGGGAATATACAATGAGCTGGAGACGGACTCAGAGGATTTCCCAGTAGCCGCCTAAATCTGCATGATTTCAGTTGTTAGTATTTATTTATTTATGCTTTCAGTACGTTCTTTTCGGGTCTGCGTACCCAAGACATTTTAGCATTTGTTTTTGAAACAATTTCTTTTCAGTATTTTTATCGCTTTCTGTAGTTTAATTTAGTTAAACATGTGGATGTGATTGATGGTTTTGATGAGTTTGTTTTTTTTTTTTGTCAAGAATGTTGATATTGCAGGGAACTGGCGAGCACCGTTATCGGGGCTCATGCCGTCCATTTACCCGGACGTTTCTTCGACACCAGGGGAGTATTATTCTCCTTTTTCCCACTATAGATAGCTAACTCATAAACGCTGTCTATCGTCACATTGGGGACAATGTGAATTTCAAGTGTGGGGAGGGATTATATCTTGTTTGTCCTCTTGTATATATATATATGTTAAAAAAAAACCCTTTAAAAGTACATATATATATTCTCATATAAACATCAAGCCTAACTAAATTTTGATAAAGATAACTCGAGGCGCGACAAACAGATGAGATACGAGCGTGTTATATTCGTACACTTGCACCCATTTCCTTCCGGTTACGTGAGCGTTTGAGCCTTAGAATAGATTACATTTCTTTGACATGCTTGCGAGTGAGCCGGATGTTTTGTGCAGTTTAGAACTTGTCACTAGTATACTTGTTTAGACCAGATACGTGTGAGATTGTACGAACATGATTGAGGCATTTAGGATACCCTTTTGATTTAGCCTTTTCTTTTCGTTCTATCTGTTTCCCGCACCCATATATTATCCACTAGTTAACCATGTTGAACCTAATCCCGTGTTTTTTCTTATTTACCACACCATTTCACCACTAAACCAAATAGCCTTTTTCTTTTAAACCTTTTTGTGTTAAAGCTCGGTTTAGGTTATTGTTTGACTAGTTTTTACGTTGTAAATAGTTCGTTTCGGGTTTATATATTTAGAACCCGTTTCTTGATTATATTTCAGTTTCAGTTTAGTATATATATATATCATAGATATATATTAAAAAAAATCCAGAAAAAGAGAACACCCTAAAATAGGGTGAATTAGCAGTATTCGAGCAGTTTTTAGAGCTTTAAAGTTAAGAATTATAAGTTAGCTCGATTTAAAATAAAAATCGCCTATATTAGCGTTTGTTTTGTACAGTTGTATTAATTGATATTATTTAGACATAACCGCCGAGTTTTAGCCGATTCGTCACTGTAAATATCCATTCCATACCCTTACATTTGCCTGACATTACAACCCGTAAAAGACCTCTTGATTTGTGCTCTTTCACACGTTAGTTGGTGAAGACTAGATCTTTTGACAAGCATATGATATTGCACGAACCATTGTCTTGGCCATGGAGCGATTTACACATACACATTACACGTATGTATCATAAATAAAACCGAGTGTGTGTGAACATTGTGAGTCGTGTACGGGTTAGCATGCTTTGTGGATCGGAAGCGAGTCGTTGCTTTTTAGTATCTTGTCCCCTGTTTATACCTCTTGTGGGCTTTGATTATTATCGTTTGTACAGGTTATATTTTGTCTTTGTTGCCTCTTGGCGAGTTTTTCGTTTATTTATGTTTTGTTGTTTGCTTGAGGACAAGCAAAGTTCAAGTGTGGGGAGGTTTGATATACGTTAAAATATACATATTTAAATCCCCGATTAAGCTCCCAATTTACGCGTTTTCGACCATAATTGCACGAATTTGGTACTTAACCGCTTCATATATTTGTTTCAGGTCTTAAACGGCGCCTCGAAGACAAAGTCGAAGAAACCGGGCTAAAAACGGACAAGACGGACAACTTCTACAAAATTGACCAAGTCTGGAAGTTGTGCACGGGAGTGCCAAATCTGTGCACTCCCGTGCGGGTCACATCTGCTCGGGAACAAGCCTGCACGGCCAGGCGCACCAGGCAGTGCACTCCTTTGTGCTCGGCAACATCAAGATCAGCACGGCCGTGCGCCCTGATGGCACTCCCGTGCCAAAAATCAAGATATTTTCAGGAATCACCCAGCCACTTGCCCACTCGACCACTTGCACGTCAACTCACCAAAGCAAAAGTGCACGGCCAGGAGCACGGCCGTGCACCTGACCGTGCACACCTTCGAAATTTGCTTAAATACAGAACACAGCCCTCTGTTACAGCCATTGGGTTTTGGAGAGCGAATTTGGGCAATTTTCTGGACTTTCCAAGCTGCTGGTCAGGCGTTTGACAAGCTCGGGATCTCATCCTACTCATCTAACATCATCCAATCCTTCACATTCAAGATTTATGGTTTGATCTATAAACTTTAAGTTTGTTCAAATCTGAATATTTTGGCTTGTTTGTGTCGTTTATGTATTGCATTATAGTCTACGGATATTATCTAGTAATCGTTAGTAGTTAAAACAATCGTTTGTGTGAAATCAAGTTTTGTATAAATTTGGCGTTTTTCATGTTTGAATCTTGATGATCATAATGCAACCTTGTTTCATTGTTGATAGATTTGTAGTTGTGTTCGGATGACTTTGATGATTATCGAATGTGTTAGGCGGATTACTTGTTGAGAAAACCGTCCGTTTAATCGTCCGGTAGTAAACTAGTTAACTTGTTAATAAAGTTTACACCATGAAACTGTAACCGGGTATTGGTTTGGTTAAAGTCACTCGGATAATGATTATAGATATTTACCGGCACGTAAAAGAGTTTAAAAAGCTTAATGGTGTTGTTACTAATCTTTGACGCGGTTAATGATCTTTGTTAGTTATTTTGGTAGAAATGGCGATCTTAGTAGATTTGTGTTCAAAGTTAGTAAAATGGAATAGGTTGTGAAATGCTCTACTTTATGCTAGTCTCGGTGGTCGTATTGTGTATTCGATATTGCTTTCCTTTGCTAGTGCGGTTGAGGACTCCCGAAAGGTGATACTAACCCTTCTTTAAAGATTCACATGAGATCATATCAGCTGCGCGCTAATGAACGACTTGAGGTGGCTAACGTGTGTATTCGTGTTAGCTTTCCATATAGTTGTCATGTTAGGATGCCCGAAAGGGACACTAACTGTCGGAAAATGGGAATGTTGATCACGCCTTTATTTCTTATATAGATGACATGCTAGGATTGGCGTATTACAGCTTATATAGTTATATTTTCTATTTGGAGTCGTAGTTAAGTTATTTACATGTTTTAGAATTAATTTAGTCTTAAACAAAACTCAAACTTATCTTTTCCTACTGGTAAATCGGGGACAGAGTTTTAGTACAATTGCTCCGCGCGCGTCCATGGATCGATATCTGGTTCTTATCTGTACGTTACTACATATATGACAGGGTACACTTGCCCTATTGTGTGTGTTTTAATATTAAGGTTTAAACCATTTTTATAAATATTAAAGCAAAACGTGTGTTAAAATCCATTGTAAAATATGTATAGTTACGCAAACGTCAACCCGGTTTTGGGGGTCTTACAAGTAAGGTCAAAATTCGTAAGATTAGGCGTTAATCGCGTGATTACGGGTTAGGGTCTTACATAATTTGATCAACTGTTCGGGTGGATCCTCCCAACAATTCTGCGTAATGTTTTTTGACCGCCCTCCAAAAACTCCCCTTGCTTCTTTGATTGCTCTTCTCCCTGTTCTCCGACACATAGCACCAAGTTTTTGCCAAAGCAACCTCTTGTGCCGTATTCCACTTCACAGCTTTTGTTCGCTTTCCAAATTTCTTTTTCCCCGCACATCGACTTCTACAACTTGATCATTTACAACAAGCATCTCCTTCACTTCATCGCCTAATTCTTCATCTTCATGTTCCTTGAATTGTGTCTCTGACACAATGTCTTCCTCCTCATAGTCATCGTCACGTAGGTGGTGGTTTCGCTCAGTATCATAATCATTTGTTTGATGAGGGTTTGGACTCCTAATTGCATACAAGTCGAAGTCATCTAGTTGTTGAGGTGTTAATTGAGGTGGCGTAAAAAATCATGGATAAAAATCGGGTTGGCTTTGTGGTTGTTGGTATTGTGGGAATTGTTGGGATTGTGGGTAAAACGGTTGTGGTAATTAGGGTTGATTTTGTGGGAAATTTATCACGGCCCTATAGGGTTCAACCGTACCCGAGCTCGAACCCAAACCCAAACCCGAACCTTTACCTCGACTACTAGAACCCCCCGATTTTAGATTTCGAGATTCCCCTCCCACCTTTGAAACACTCTTTGATTTTCTTAGATCCATTTGTATGTGTTTAAAGTAGTTTAGTTATAAACCGTGTACATTTTATACAATTTGAAAATAACGGTCATAAAATGTTACCGTTTCATGTAAAATAAATTCAAACGGTAAAAAATGATTTAAATAAATACCTAAATTCAACCGTTACATTTAATAAAGTTTGTTTACCAGCCCGTTAACTATAACCAGAAATTAGTTCACGGTATCACTACCAGCATGGGTGACGACGAGTATCTCGTAGCAGAGGAATGAATTTAAATAATGTATTGGATATGTATTGGATGGCAAAGGATCATATAAAAACTAATTTTCCCTTAAAAACTATGAGAACCAATTATTAAGTGACATGTGGCTTGCTTAAAAAAACTAAATAAGGGTATCATTGTCTTTTTAATACTCCCTTGTTTTTTTTAATAAAAAATCCCTGAATTCCCTCACATATTTACTGTTGATCATATCCTACTTTCATGCAAATTGAAATTGAAAGTCAAAATTGCTATTCTAAAACTTCTATATCTTAAAGTTTACCTATCCTTCAATCAAACGAGTTCTTCAACACCAATTTTACATTTCTATTTTTTTGTGATCAACATAATGGAAGCATATTCAACCACAATAATGAAAGCAATGGGATTTAATGATAACTGGTGTTCATCACGTATTTTAAAAAATATGTGATTCTTGTTGTTTGTTCATTGCGAAGTTGGTCCGATGTTAGAATTAGATGGAGTGTTGATGGTGTTAACTGAATCTGATGAAGTAGATGGACGATAGATGGTGTTTACTGATCATAAACAAGAAGATGCAGAGGTTTTTTTTTAATTGAAAAATAGCAACTTTGTTTTAGGTTTATGTGCTATTATTCATAACAACACTTAACACTTTTACTGTATGTGCTAATGTGCTATTATTTTTTATGTGCTACTACTCAAAATAGCATTTATTATGTCCAAGATCAAAATAAATTGTTTTTATCTTCTATTCTATTATTTAAAGTAGCACAGCTCGTAGGCTCTGTTTTAGTATGTGCTATTTTTTATTTTATTTTTTGTATGTGCTATCATTCAAAATAGCACTATTATTTATGTGCTACTAAGAATAAAGTAAAAAAATTGTTCCATGCATTTAATCGAAATAAGTGGAGCAGTTAATTTGTATTACGATATTTAAGGGATTTGGAGGGTGGTTTCATTTAATAAAGACATTTAAATACCAAATATACCCTTAAATCTAATTAGTAATTGTGAATTTGTGATTCAACTCTCAAGGTTTCTGAATGTTGACTTTTAATCTTCTATCTTCAATCTCTGAATAATAATTGTAATATCTTACAAAAAAAAACACACACATGAGAGGGAAAGGGAGCGACTGGTGGCCGGAGAACCGTTTCACGTCCAATCGAAGGACAACCAGCAACAACAGGAAGCTGATTACAACCTTTTTTATTGCAAATCTACCTGGTGGCGTTTCTAACACTTTGCTATGGAAGGTTTTCCAAACACATGGCAGGGTGAACGATGCTTATGTGGCGAAGAAAAGGGATTCGAGGGGCAATTTCTTTGGGTTTGTGAGGTATGAAGGGGTGAAAGACGTTGAGGAAACACTAAGGAGAATGAATACGGTGAAGATTTACGAGGCAAAAGTGAATGTTACATTAGCAAGATATAATAAACAACACGAGAGGATTGAATATAATGCGGGGCAACCGAAAAGGGCGGAACAGCCTAATGGCATTCCGGAACCAGCCAAAAACACAATATGTTCCAGCTATGAGAAGGCAAGAGGTCTCTTTTAAAGAAGCTATGACAGGGGTGCCTCAGGTAGGGTCGTCGTCAAAGAAAACGGTGGTAATTCAAAAGCAGGGGTCTAATTATCCGGATCAATGTATGATGAGAGCAGTGTTGTGTAGGGCAAAAAACATTAAGGTCTTTCAGGCTTTAAAACCCATGTTGGAGTCCAATGGTTATGGAGAATGCTCGGTGGGTTATCTTGGTGGTTTGTCATTTCTTATAGGGTTCCGTAACAAAAGGTCGGCGTTAGAATTCATTAATAGGAAGGATGAAGTATGGAGTAGTGTACTAGAGGAAGCTGAACTATGGATTGGGCAGGATATGGTGGTACAAAGACTGGTTTGGATAAGGGTGCTGGGGATGCCACTGGTTTTGAGGGATAATGGGTATTATAACAGTGTGGCAGAACAGTTCGGTAAGGTTGTAGTTGGTTCCGACTTTGACTGGGCAGAGTCGGATAATTCCGGGGGGTCATGTTGTATTCTTTCTTCGGTTCCAAAGTTTATTAATGAGGAAGTGGAGGTTGTATGGGAAGGAAAGGTGTATAAGGTCTGGGTGTGGGAGGAGATAGAATCAAAGATGAGTGGCCTGCTGGAGGAGCTGATGTCAACTGGTCGGAATACTTCTGAAGGGTCGGCGGCGGACATACAGGTGCAGGAGGAGCTGGAGGAAGGGGAAGTCCAAAAGTCTGGGGGTGGTAGCCAAAGAGACATGGGTGCATGGGAAGGGGAAAGGGCTGCATTGAATGCTAGTGGTGATGTGTCAGTGGAAATGCATGGAATGGATGGTGAGGTTGGAATTCCAAGTTTGGTGGGGCAGCCAAATAAGGTGGGGTCTCTGAAGATTGGTGAGGGTAATAATATTAATGAGAATAGCAAGAGTTACAACATGGATAATAATGATAATATTAATAACATTAGTAATAAATCTCATAATGATAATATGGGCCCAGATAAGTGTATTAATGGTCATAATGATAATATAACTTCCGAAAATGTTTGCTGTAATGAAAATAATAATAATATTAATAATAATAATAATAATAATAATAATAATAATGAGGAAAGGCGGGCCACTTTTCAGTTGGGCCGAGGTAGGGGCGAAAGCCCAATTTCGGGTGAAAGGCCCAAAAAAAGGAAAAAGGGGCCCAAGTTGGGTGGTCTTAGTAATCCAATAACAGTTAATGGTGGGGGCCTGTTTCAGAAGATGGCAGAATACAATTTGGAGATCCCTGATTTGAACGAGTTTGAGTTTATTCAAGTCTCAGACATGGAGCTTGATGGAAATGAAGGAAATAGAGAGACGTCACCGTGTGAGGAGGTACAAGTGGGGGGTGAGTCTATACCGGTTGGGGGAATTGATGGGGCTGAAGCAATTGGTGATACGGTAAGGAATACTACTGATGAATCGTGTAAGGAAAATGAATGGGTGAGGGAGGAGGCGGAGGTCACTATACGGGCTGGGATAATGGTTGGTATGCAACTGGGTGGTTTAGAGAAAGTTGTAGAGGGGATGGTTGTTGAGGATGGTGGGTATGAAGGTTCTCAATGAATTTTATGGCGGCTAATATACGTGGGGTCAGAGATGCAAGGAAGGCGGACTGGATTAAAGGTCTGAAAACCAGTCATGGTATACACTTTCTTGCAATCCAGGAGACCAAATTAGGGGTAAGTTCACCTGCTTTTAATTTTTGTTCGTTATGGGGAAGATCGGTATTTGGGGTAGAACAGGTTCATGCGGAGGGTAGATCGGGTGGTCTTGTTAGTCTATGGGACAGGTCTGTGTTTCAACAGCAGGGGGTTTGGAAGAGTAGGTACTCCTTGATTGTGTCTGGGATTCTGATTGGTACAGGGGAGAAAATTAATGTAGCTAACATATACGCACCAAATGATGCGGCGATTAGAAGGTTGTTGTGGGCTGAGTTGGATCAGGCGGTTAACGAATTAGAAGGTATGTGGGTAATGATGGGGGATTTTAACGAGGTTAGATATGTGGAAGAAAGGGTCAATTCGGAATTCTTCCCGACAAATGCTAGGGTGTTCAATGAGTTTATAGCTAATGCAGGGCTGAATGAATACAGTATGGGCGGGTATAAGTATACTTATATGTCGGATAATGGTGAAAAGCTTAGTAAATTGGATAGGTTCTTGGTGTGTAAGAGTTTTATGGACAGGTGGCCGGATGCGGCGGTAACGGCGATTGCTAGGAATTTGTCGGACCATTGCCCTATTATTCTTAATACATCAGCAGTGGATTTCGGGCACATTCCGTTCAAGTTTTTTAATTCATGGTTGGAATTCCCGGGTTTCACTGAGTATGTAAGTGTGTTGTGCGAGTCGTTTCATTTTGACGGACCGGCTGGTATTAAGGTGGCGACGAAACTGAAATTCCTAAAAAATAAGGTTAAAGATTGGGTGACTATGGAGAAGGCCCGGTTAGAGTGGGAGGTACGAGAAAAACGATGTGTGGTTGAAAATTTGGAGAAAACGGCAGAGGAGAGAGTTTTGTCGGGGGCTGAATGTGAAGAGAGAATGAATGGGAAGGCGTTCATTCGGGACTTCGAACGTATGAAACAGTCGGACTTAGTCCAGAAGGCGAGAGTTAGATGGGCGGTGGATGGAGACGAAAATTCAAGTTTTTTTCATGGGATTATTAAGGCTAATACTGTTAGTAATAGAATTCATGGTGTTTTGGTGGATGGATTGTGGGTAACTAATCCCACAATTATCAAAGATAGAGCGGTATCCTTTTTTGAGGAGAAGTTCAAAGAGAAGATGGATGCAAGGCCGAGTTTGGTATGTCATAATATTCGGATGATATCGGAGTGGGAGGCTGGTGATCTGGTACAGCCGTTTTCGGAGTTGGAAATCAAAGAAGCGGTGTGGGCGTGTGCGGGTGACAAGGCGCCGGGCCCGGACGGTTTCAACTTCAAATTTATTAAAAGGTTTTGGGAGGGTTTAGAGCAGGATTTTGTGGACCTTTTCAGGGAGTTCTATGAAAACGCAGCAGTGTTTCCAGGTAGTGCTACGTCTTTTATCGCTTTGATCCCTAAGACTAATGATCCGACTTGTTTTTCGGAATATCGGCCTATTAGCTTGATTGGTTGTGTCAATAAAGTACTATCAAAAGTGCTAGCATCTAGGTTGAAGAAAGTCATTGGCAAGGTCATCTCACCGGAGCAAACGGCCTTTCTTGAAGGTAGGAGTATTATGGATGGGCCGTTGATGCTCAATGAGATTATCGGGTGGTTAAAAAGGAATAAAAAACCGGGTATGATATTTAAAGTTGACATCGATAAAGCATATGATTCGGTGAATTGGGAGTTTTTGTTTAGTGTTTTGCTACAAATGAATTTCCCGGATAGGTGGGTGAGGTGGGTCAAGGCAATAGTTTGTTCCGCTAAGGCATCCGTTCTTGTGAATGGATCGCCGACCTCGGAATTTTCTTGTTCGAGGGGGATTCGACAAGGAGACCCGTTGTCTCCTTTTCTATTTGTGATTGTCATGGAGGCGTTGTCAAATATTTTTAAGCGTGCGTGTGATGTGGGTTTATACGAAGGGTTGAGGTGTGGCAATGATGGTCCGAATGTATCACACCTCATGTATGCCGATGATGTGACGTTTATTGGTAATTGGTCAGTGTCAAATGTTAAGAACATTAGGAGGTTGCTGAGAGGATTTTATCTTGTTTCTGGATTAAGAGTTAATATGGCGAAGTGCTCGTTATTTGGGGTGGGGGTCACGCAGCAAGACGTTGAGAGTATGGCTGGATACTTGAGATGTAAGGCTGGGTCCTTTCCGTTTATTCATGTGGGATTGCAGGTTGGAGCAAATATGAACCAATGCCGGTTTTGGGAACCGGTAATAAACACGTTTCGGAAGAGGTTATCGTTATGGAAAGCAAAAACCCTTTCGTATGGTGGGAGGATTACGCTTATTAAGTCTGTGCTCAACTCTTTACCGACGTATTATTTTTCATTATTTAGAGCACCGGAGGCGATTATTAAATTACTTGAAAGGATTAGACGGCTGTTTTTTTGGGTGGTACCGAGGAGAATGGGAGGATGAGTTGGACTTCATGGGATAAAGTAATAGCACCGGTAGAATATGGCGGTCTTGGTTTCGGGTCTTTAAAAGATTCAAATCTTGCAATGATGGCGAAGTGGTGGTGGCGATTCAAGGTTGATGAAGGCGGTTTATGGAAAAAGGTTATTTGGGCAATACATCATAATTCGAGGGCTTGGAACTTTATTCCTTTAAAGTTATCGTTACCGGGTCCATGGAAGCAAGTTAATAGGGTGGGCGGGGACTTACAGCGGGCTGGGATATGTTTGGATAAACTAATAAAGGGGCAGGTGGGATGTGGTTTGGGTGTAATGTTTTGGGTCGATTGCTGGGTTGGGAACTCACCTTTAAAAGACGTATATCCATTGCTGTTCGAGCTGGAAAACGACAAGAAGGCCACGGTTGCGGTTCGGGTTGGGCTGGGTATTATGGGCGGGGTTTGGGACTGGAAAAGGGAGCTATCTTCTGCTGCTGAATGGGCTGCGTTTAGTCAGCTTCAGGGATTAATCGCTGGGGTCGGGTTAACGTTGGGGCCGGATACGTGGGGTTGGGATCTCGGTGAATCTTCGAAATTCAGCGTGTCAAGTTTGAAGAAAGAACTGCAGCTGCGAAGACTTGGTCAGCCTGGTAGAGCTTTTCAGTGGTGCAATTGGGTGCCGAAAAAGGTCGGTATTGTGTCGTGGCGAGCAAACATGAACCGGTTACCGGTGTTAACTGCGTTGGCGGACAGGAATATCGATGTAAATTCTGTTTTGTGTCCTATCTGCGGAGAATATAGTGAAACTGTGGAGCATCTTTTCGTGGAATGCGGCATGGCGTCTTCAATATGGCAGATCATTTCCCTTTGGTGTAAGGTGCAGCCGATATATGCGTTCGAGTTTAAAGACATTTTGGAGGTGCATCAATTCACTAGTGGGTCGCGTAAACGGAAAAAAGCTTTGTATGCGATAAACCTTACGGTTATATGGGCTATATGGAAGGCTAGAAACAAAAAGGTTTTTGAAAGTACCGCGCCGGATTTGAGAACGATTATTGGAGAAATTAAGTCGATGACATTCTTATGGGTCAAGGCGAGGGCTCGGAAGAGGGATTTGGAGTGGGAAGCTTGGAATGGCTTTAACCTTCACAATATAGGTTGGTAATGGTTGTAGTTGTTTTCTTAAGTAGGATTGTCGTTTTTTATGTCTTTGTTTGTAATTGGTTCTTGGTGACTGTACGCTAGTTTCTCACTAGCTTGGTGGTTATAATAAAATGGTGTTTTGTTGGCCGTTCAAAAAAAAGAATTTGTGATTGATGTGGTGTAATTAATGATAATTATGGTTTGTACAGGAACTAACTCTGTATTGGATAACTAGTAATATCTGATTGGTCTGTATGGTCCGCTCAATCCTCATCACACAAACCAGAAGACACGCGTGTACAAAACAGAAGCATGAACAAATCCAATCCAACACACATTCTCTTCTCTGGCTTTTCTCTTATCAAAACAAAAGCATGAACAAATCCAATCCAACCACGGCATCAAACAGCGAAAATGAGGTGATCGATTTCATCAATAAATTGCCGGACCCTATTCTCCTGTTGATCCTTTCACGTCTTCCAGCTACCGAAGAAGCAGTTCGAACAGGCATTCTGTCCACACGATGGAGGTATTTATGGACTTCACTTCCATCTCTAGACATAGACTGTACTCGATCACTAAAACCCTCTTCAAATTTTCAAACTATTGAATTCAAAGAGTTTGTGAATAGGGTTTTGGTAGACAAAACCGTAGATTTGGATAGTGTTTGTTTACGTTGTGACTATCACTACGATATGTCGACGGTAGGGCGATGGATTCATGCCGCCGTTATGCGAAAAGTCAAATCACTTGACTTATCTTTTTGCCCTAGGGTTGATGATGAGGTTATCGAGTTGCCTCCTAGTCTGGTAACATGCGATACATTGGAGGTATTAAGGTTGCTTTTGTATAAACGTTCTCTAAGTTTGCCTAATGTCACTGGTTTTCCGACACTTAGGGATCTTCAACTCTACGGTATTCGGTTACCGAACCAAGATTCTGTAGAAGGCTTTCTCAAAGGCTGCCCATTGCTTGAGGATTTGAGTATAGTCGACTGCCATTTCTTCTTGTTTGGTGGCCTTCGTATTTCATGCTTGAATCTCAAGACTCTGATAATTAATGATTGGACAATCGTTGAAGATGATTTAGATGATGATGATGGTCTTTATTTTGAATTTGATCGTTTAGGTGACCATCTTAAGATTACTTGCCCAAAACTGGTGTTTTTTGAGTTTAAAGGTCCAATGGCCCGTAAGTTTTCATTTGAAAACATAGACTCATTGAAGAAAGCTGTGATTCACCCCGATACTGTGTTTAATTCACTATTATCATCTGAAGATACTTTGTCAGTTGTTTGCTCAAGTTTCTCATGTGGAATCTTTGTCTCTCAACCTTTTTTTCATTAAGGTATTCTTTTCTTTTTATGTACATTGTTTTTGTTCATATATATGCAATAAGTAAGGTATGCTTCAAGCTCTTAAACTACTCGAGACGTGTTTTAAGTAAGTACTACTGTTAATTATTTAGCCTACAGAAGAGAAAACTACTTGTACCAACCTATATAATTAAACATGGTAGTTGAATAATGCATTTACTAACTATGTTTCACGAACCATACTTGATGGAGATATTTGAAAGAACGATGTGCATAATACTTAATGTGTTATATTTAATCAGTAAAATGTAGAAGCTACAAACTGCTGCGTAGTTGAATTTGAAGTTTGTTGCCCACTAGCTAACGTTTGGGGTTTATTCCGGGCTATGATTTTTTTTTCATATTGTAGGTCGTTGGTTTTCATTAAATCCGCGTTGTCTGCATATATACATACATGCCTATTTATCGTGTTCACAACTAAAATAATAATACCAAAACTTTGCTTTTGCTGTCATTGTCATAGGCCATAAGTGATGCATGTGATTCAAATAGCGATTTCCCGGCATCTCTTCCCAATCTGAAGACATTAGAGATATTTACAACAGTTGACGACTACACCATGAACGTAGTCATCCGGATCCTTAGATGTTCTCCCAATCTGGAGTCTTTCCATTTGATTATTCATGAGGTAAAAAAAAATTGTTTATGGATCTTAATCTTGAAGCATACAGTCCACACACCACTTTGTGTACTATGTATATATTTTAGATACTTGGCATACACATATTGACATATATAGTATGGTATACAATTGTATGTTAAAGAAATAGACTTGCACACTGTGTAAAAACTGGTTAACTTTCCTGGCCATTTATAAAAGACTTTGTAAATTGTTAATTTGTTAAACAGAATAACAAAGTTTGTTATGAATAATGATCCAATTCTTTAACTGGGTTGAAAGTGCCCTTAAACAAATCACCTTTTAGGGAGAAAAAACTTGACAAATTGAGTTAGCACAGTAAGATTAATACACTTATCAAAATTCTGAAGGTTATTGTGGGTTTTGGCACCTCAATTTATGCTTTTGTTTGATGATCTAGCAAAGTAATGGGCCGAAAGTATGGGAGTTGGATGAAGTCTTGGCTCGTCATTTGAAACGGGTTGAGTTTCTTGAGGTTAATGGAGAAAAGAGGAAACTAGATTTGGCTTGGTTTTTACTGGAACATGGAAATGAGTTGGAGGAAATGGCTTTCACTTGGCGTCGCAAAGACTACCATCATGAAAACTCAGAGGAGACTATGAAGGAAGTGTTGAAATTCTACAGGGCTTCTTCAACTGTCAAGTTGACTGCGTGGTTGAAAGGCTAGGTTTTCTATAAACTTTAAGTAATAAGTAATATATATTGTTGCAATTTCGGAATGTGGTAACTTTAGTTTTTGGTCTTGTGTTGGATTTGGATTTGGATTTGGATTTGGATTTGGATTTGGCAATGCTCAACCTCATGTTTCCTTTATTTCCAGTAAGTAGTTTTGGTGAGTAAACCAATTCGTATCGTTTTTAAATTTGACTGGCTTTATAATTTGTGTAATCAGTTTAGGATGATGTCGTCGTGATGCTAATGGCCTCTTTTGAAGCATCATGGCCTACGTTCACACTTTGTACTATGTGTTAGTGGTTCTCTACCAGTCCTTATTTGAACCTTACCATCTAAACATAAACATACCCATAAAGGCTCCATACCATAGATAAGGGGTTGTTTGGTGAACTAAGAGACTACTTCTGAATAGGTAAGAAACAAACTGTGTTTGGTTCACTTAGGGGAGACGGGGCGCTACCAGAATTGGCCACGGGTACCACACTACCAGCACGGTAACACCGCCGCCACAGTTGCTGGTAGGGGTCCCGTGAACCAATTTCTGGTTCCATCTAACGGGCTGGTAGTGTGGCACGGTCCAAACTTTAAGGTGTTTTTAATTCCTTTTTGACCGTTTTAATGTTCATTAATTGTTTTTTGACTTTCAAACGGTCATATTTTGTTACCGTTTATGTATTTTTGTTTATAAAACACAACACATTCCCACGGTTTTGAATCACAAAACATAGAAATCATATCAATACTTCAAAAAAAAATGAGTGACATTGGCGTAGAAGATGTTCAAGTAGTCGTTCCCCCGCTCAAAGTCCACCCGATTATACACTCAGGCGAAAGTAGCCTTGAGTTTCTGACGAACCTTGCACGGCGGGCAGAGGAAGACACAGCTACATCTAAGAAACGATACGTGCCACGTGATCGCGAGGGAGGCCATGCCCGGTTAATCTATGACTACTTTGCTGAAGTACCAAAATACACCGACGCACAGTTTAAACAAAGGTATCGCATGTCGAGACATTTATTTCTGAAAATTGTAGCAGATGTTGAAGCAAATTTCCCATGGTTCAAAGAGAGCATGGACGGTCGGTTTAGAAAGAGTTTTACGCCCATGCAAAAAGTATCTTCAGCAGTGAAACAACTCGCAACCGGTAATCCTCCAGACGAATACGATGAGTATTTATGTATGTCTGAGAGGACGTCGCGTGAATGTTTACAATTTTTTTGCAATGCCGTCATTAAGTTATACGGGGCCGAGTTTTTACGAAGACCAACAAGCCACGAAATTGCATGTTTGCATGAAGCACACGAATAAAGACATCACCTTCCCGGCATGATCGGTAGCATTGACTGCACTCATTTAGTGTGGCGAGCATGTCCTAGGGAATTACGAGGACAATATATGCGAGGAGATCACCAATACCCTACGATCATGCTAAAAGCGGTTGCTTCGCAAGATCTTTGGTTTTGGCATGGATTTTTTGCCCCCCCCCCCCCCCCAGTTCACTGAACGACATAAATGTCCTCCAACAATCCCCGGTTTTTCTTACCCAACGAAACGGAACGGCTCCACAGTGTCCATTTACTTTAAATGGACACTTATATAAACGTGGATATTATCTTACCGATGGCATCTACCCAACGTGGTCAACGTTTGTGAAAGCGTTTCGATATCCCACCGACCCTAAGGAAAAGAAATTCGTTAAGGCGCAAGAGTCGGCAAGGAAGGATGTTGAGCGAGCGTTCGGAGTATTAAAGGGGAAATGGGGAATTACCGCACGACCCTTGAGGCCCAAAATCGTTGCTAGGTGTAGCGTCATCGTCTATACGTGCATGATATTGCACAACATGATAATTAAAGACGAGGGGCGTGCGATATCACCGGTCCACATACCCGATCCCCAATCGAACCGTTCTTCGACGAGGAAGCACTTGCGGAGTTGACAGAGTCCGATACGCATTTCCGACTTCGAAATGATCTCGTGGAACATCTAGACGGACTTGATCTACCGCATCTCGACGAGGAGGACTCCGAATAGTTTTTCTTTTATTTAATTTATTTTTAATTTATGTGTATTTGTATTTCTATTTTTATTTGCTTTTAATATTGTAAGTTTATTTTATTTATAAATAATATGTTAACTAATGTTTCTTAAAAAACTAAAAAAAGAAGATTTTAGTGAAGTGAATCAGTTAAGTGCTGCCAACAAAAAAGTGAATCGGTGAAGAAATCAGTTAAATGATGTGGCAGTACAGAATTGGTTAAAATCAGTGAAAGAAATTTAACATTCTAGTAGTGCCCCTTGTGCTAGGGATGAGCATTGAAGGCCGAATACCGATCCCGTCCCGTCCCGATACCGATCTCGTACCGAACCGATACCGAACCGTGGGTATTCGGTATCGGTATCGGTACCCACATTAAGGGGTTTTCGGTTTCGGTATTAGACGGTATCGGGACGGTATTTTAACGGTAATACCGAAAAAATACCGAAATATAAAATACCGAAATAATACCGTTTAATACCGAATATACGTATACCGAAATGCCGAATTTAATACCGATGTGGAATAAATACCGAAAGTTTTAGATTTTTAAAATAAAATGATAAGATTTCACCTTTTTCCAAGTTACTGTATGTAGTACATATTTGAATATGTAAAGACGTTTCAGAATTCAGACTTTCACCAAACCTTATTCCCAATCCTTACACCCACCGGAAACCCCATCGATCCCAATTTTGCTACAATGGTTAGCTCAATGCGTAAGAAATATGACAAGTACTGGGGGGAGTTTGACAAACTTAATGACTACATGTATTTTGCTGTAATCTTGGATCCCACCATGAAGTTAAGCTTTGTTGAGCATTGTTTTGAAGGGATGGTTAGAGGTAACTTAACTGTGGATGATCGTGTGACTGATGACCAAATTAAAAAAATAGTCAAGAAGAAGTCGTTTGAACTTGAGAGTAGGTTGCATGAGTTTTTTCAAATATACAAGGAGAAATTTGATGATGTGCATTATAATTCGGCATCACAAGAAGCACGTAATGATGATGTTGTTGAATGTGATGATGGCAATGAATTCTTCATGGAGTTTTTAAAGAAAGAAGAAAAGGAATCGGCTGTGAAGGAAACGGAGTTAAAAAGATACTTAAATGAGCCGAAAGCGAGTTTTAGCACAAGATTTGACATACTTATGTGGTGGAAACCAAATGCAATTAGATTCCTCATCGTGTCTCGAATGGCTAGAGGTAACTTGATTTAACTTTTTTCATGTTTTTTATCATTAATTATTGTTTATTAACTTTGTACAATTGTTAGATATTTTGGGAATTCAACTTTCCACTGTCGCGTCTGAGTCTGCGTTTAGCACTGGCGGTCGTGTACTAGACGCTTACAGGACAAGGTTGTCAACTAGCATTGTAGAAGCTTTGGTTTGCACCCAAGATTGGGTGAGACCGTCAAGAAAACCAATCGTGGATGATGTAAATGATATATTAAAGGATGACGACGTTGCCATGGGTATACACTACTTTTTGTTTGTTTTCATCACACATATATAATTATACAATTCGAAATTTTTGGTCTACAATAGGGCGTTAACTTATATGGTTTTTGTTTTTCCTATAGAGATTGAAGCTTCGATAAAAAGGCAAAATGAAAAAGGGAAAGGGATGGCGCATGACAAGGATTAAGCAAACTCAAGAAATGGAGTTAACACTTTTGTTTTGGTCGACTTTTACTAACATTTGGTTCGACACTTTTTGTTAATTTTACTAATGTTTGTCGGTTTGGTATGGTTTGTGCTTGAAACATTAGGAAGTTGGAAACTATGTGTTTTGGTACGAACCATTTCTCATTAGGTTCGATACTTAGGTAACTTTTTTGAAACTTCAAAGTTATGAGGCTTTGTATGATGTATTGGCTGCAACATATTTTGAAACTTTAATGAAATTAGCTGAAGACGGATGATTTCTGTTTTAAATATTATTAGTAGCTAAATTTCTTTTCTTTATTGTTGTCTTGATTCACGTCTTGGCTCTACGCCAATGCTAATAAAGCATAGAAAAGGC
This sequence comes from Ambrosia x helenae, assembly GCA_030844895.1. Classification (NCBI taxonomy): domain Eukaryota; kingdom Viridiplantae; phylum Streptophyta; class Magnoliopsida; order Asterales; family Asteraceae; genus Ambrosia; species Ambrosia x helenae. Next base: position 133,163,717 of record CM061228.1, on the reverse strand, counting down.
ATTAATATGTTTGATTTAAAATATAACCTACACTTACATGGATATAATTTATCCAAATAATACACCTGCTAGTTGGACTTGTTTGTGTTTATAAGCAGCCAAACTATAATGCAACCAACCTATCTCTTAGACCCTTAATTATTGTTAAATATGATACTGAAAGAATTATCTATATATTTATAGCCCTGTGAAATGAATAGTTACTTTGCCATTATTGTGATTACTCAGTCTTTAAAGGGTATTTTCCCCATCCATTGTCACACTCTTGTTGGACCCCCTTGGTCATATGGCTGGGTTGTGCCACGTTTCCATCTCAGTCTACTTTTCCAAGCTTCCATTTGCAAAGCCCACAATCCCTTCTCAACTATTCTAAGCCTCTGCCAAACTCCCAACCCACCATCATCACCAGCAACACACACCACCATGGTTTTATCGACGTTCTCAAAGGAAGCCAGGGTATACTTAGCCAGGTGGTGGTTCCGTCGTCAACAGTAACATGGCATCATGGTAATTTTTGCTTTTGACAAGGGCAATGTTGTACTTGGCCATTTTACTTTCATTCCATCTTCTTTTCAATCGTGGCTTTTCTTCTTCCCACCTACCTTCCCCTTTTTGAGACAAACCCTTTCTTATGCTCTTCTTCAATTATTGCTTCATCAATCAACACACTTTCAAACCTAAACTGACCAGCAAGAGACGCAACATATCTTTAACCCCAGAAAAGAACACCCTCCGGCCACCAAAGCGGGAAGCCTCACCAATCGACCACCAACAACGCCAGTGCACTAAGATACATCTTTGCCTTTGTGGTTTCATACAGAAAGAGAGAGAGAGCATGTGGCTCACGCTTGTATAGAACACGTGGTCGGCCATGGACATCGTCCGACAAACTAGGGTTCAGGTGCATGGTGATGCGTTTGTTGGCAAGAGCATATAATATCAAACAATAATAGAACAAAACAATTGAAAGGAATCGGCACAGATTGCTAGTTTGTTATTTATGGTAAAGAAGTGAAAGTGATACAAAACACTAGACTCAAACAAACTTAAATAGGGAGCCTCTCATCCTAGAAAAGAGGATCTCCTGAAGACTCTCTAACAACTTAACAACTTAGCCAAACGACTCTTATTCAAATTCGAAATGCAACAGATAAAATCAGTTACTAGCCATGTGCCATGCATGCACCCATGCATACGTGTAGGATCATTTTTCAACACCCTCCCTTGATCCTAACTCAATGACTCCCATCTTGTCTCTGAAATAGCTGAACTTTGGAAATGTAAGGGCTTTAGTTAGAGCATCAGCTACTTGATCTTCTGTACTACAATATTCCAACTCAACTTCCTTCTGTGCCACCATATCTCTAATAAAATGGAACTTGAGTTCAATGTGCTTTGATCTTCCATCCACTACTGGATTCTTTGACAAGTCTATTGCAGACTTGTTATCACACCAAATGACAGTTGCACTTTCTTGCTTTAACCCGATGTCACTGAGGATCCTCCTGAGCCAGATGCCCTGACAGGCTGCTCCTGTAGCAGCAATATACTCAGCTTCGGTGCTGGATAGAGCCACTGTGTGCTGCTTCTTAGATGACCAAGCAATAACTCCACTTCCCAATGAAAACATATTTGCAGATACACTTTTCCTATCATCTAGGCAGCTTGCCCAATCACTGTCACTGTACCCACATAATTGAATTTCCTTGCCCCTTTCATACCAAATGCCATACTGAATTGTGCCTGATATGTACCTCAATAACCTCTTGGCTGCACCAAACTGTACTTTGGTTGGTTTCTGCATGAATCTTGAGAGAACATTGACTGAGTAGGCTATATCTGGCCTGGAGTTTGTTAGGTACATCAGTCCTCCAATCAAGCTTCTGTAAACACTCTCATTCGTATTAGTACTGCCATCAACAACTTGAAACTTTTCATTGGCATTCATTGGTGTGTCTTCAGCTTTACATCCACTCATTCCAAACTTCTTTAATAGATCTTCTGCATACTTGGCTTGGCATATGAATACCCCTTTATCATATTGATGAACTTCTAAACCAAGAAAGTATTTGAGATGTCCCAAATCTGACATCTCAAATTCTTTCATCATCCCTTCCTTGAACTTAATTACCTGATGCATACTGGAACTTGCATAGATAATATCATCAACATACAAACATACAATCAAAACATCACCTGTTTTGTCCTTCTTCACATATAGTGTTGGCTCACTATAACTTCTACTGAACTCATGGCTCAACAAGTAGGAATCAATTCTGGCATACCATGCCCTTGGGGCCTGCTTCAGGCCATACAAAGCCTTATATAGCCTGTACACCTTATGTTCTTGACCAGGAACTTCATACCCTTCTGGCTGCTGTACATAAGTCTCCTCTTCTAATCTTCCATTCAGGAATGCTGACTTCACATCAAGCTGATGAATAATCCACCCCAACTGTGCTACAGCTGCAATTACTGTTCTTATGGTCTCAAACCTTGCCACTGGAGAGAAGGTTTCTTGATAGTCTACTCCTTTCTTCTGTGAGTATCCCTTGGCCACAAGTCTTGCTTTGTACTTCAGTATCTCACCACTTGGACCCAGCTTAGTCTTGTACAGCCACTTGAGACCAACTGCTTTTCTTTTCTCTGGTAGCTCAACTAGCTCCCATGTGTTATTCTTGATTATGGCCCTCATTTCTTCATCAATAGCTTGTTTCCATTTCTTATCAATCACTGCTTCTTCAAAATAGATTGGGTCAGACATGTTTAGAGCAAACTGACAGGCTGTGAAGTCTTGTAGTGGCACTGTATCATCATAGATGTCACTTAGGGATCTGATCTTGGTAGGGGTATTATGGTCATTTGCAGATGCTTCACTGTGAAATGACCCTCCCTGGCTTTGGTCTGCATCACTTGAATTCTGCTGTTGAGAACTTGATCCCTGCTCATTTGTACTTGTCACATGATGAGGGTTGGGCACTTGTTCACTTGAGTTTCCTGCATTCACATGGTTAGAACAATCATCCTGAACATCAAATAAGAAATCAATGAGATCAAATTCCCATAGATGCTTATTTTCAGGCGTCTTTGTTTTACTCCAGTCCCACTCTCCTTCTTCATCTGGTTTAGCATGCACCCTGGTGATTATTTGTTTAGTCACAGGATTGTAAAGCCTGTAACCTTTTGTTGTTGGGTTAGAGTAACCAATCAGGATGCACTTTTGAGCCTTTGGATCAATAAACTTCTTTCTGAACTGTGCAGGAGTCAGTCCATACACTAAACTTCCAAACACCCTTAGATCATCCACCTCTGGAACTTTTCCTGTCCACATGTGAAGTGGTGTCTTGTGTTCATTTGGCTTTGTTGGTGACACATTTGAGATGTGCACAGCAGTAGATACTGCTTCTGCCCAAAAATAAGCAGGCATGTGCTTTGTGTGCAGCATGCTTTGTGCCATCTTCACAATAGTTCTGTTCTTTCTCTCACTTACACCATTTTGTTCTGGTGTAAATGGGGCAGTTAACTGCCTTTTGATTCCCTGCTGCTCACAAAAACTGTTAAATTCATTGGATGTGTATTCACCCCCTATCTGATCTTAAGACTTTGATTGGGTACCCACTTTGTTTCTCAACCAGTGCTTTAAAGATTTTAAACTTTGTAAATACTTCAGATTTTCTTTCAATGAAATACACCCAGCACATCCGTGTAAAATCATCAATAAACAACAAAAAATACTTACTTCCACCTAGGCTGGCCACAGGCATGGGACCACACACATCTGTGTGTACAACTTCTAATGGTTTTGTGGCCCTTCTTGTACTGCTGTGAAAGGTCTGCTTATGCTGCTTTCCCATTTGACACCCTTCACACACTCCCAAGTCTTTCATCACTGGCAAACCTTGAACCATTTGCTTCCTGTATAGTTGTTGTAACCCTTGGGTGTTTAAGTGACCATACCTGAGATGCCACAGTCTTGTCTCCTCATGCACCTTGGTTTTGTTAGCCTTGACCTTTGTGGCATCTAGTGGGAACATATTATTGGGGGCTAGCTGGATCTTCATGAGTTCTGCACCAGATCTCTTATGAACTATGGAGCAGGCACCATCATCAAACAGAAGTGCATATCCTCTTCTCATCAGTTGCCCAACACTTAGTAGGTTGTATTCCAGTTCTGGTGCATAGTACACATCTTCAAGCAGTGCAAAGCTTCCATCTTGCAGCTTTACTTTGACAGTTCCTCTTCCTTCTACTGAGATCTGCTTCTTATTGCCCATCTTGACTGAAATCTTGAACCCTGTATTCAGGTTAGTAAACAGGTACCTTAATCCAGACATATGATTAGAGCTACCTGAATCAACAAACCACACATTGTTCGATGTGGTTTCTGATTCAGTGCTCATCATTGCATGTTGTGACACACATGCCATAAACAAATGAGGAGCATCTTCCTGTTCATCTTCCTCTTCTTCCTGGTTTGCAGCCAGGTTGGCTTGTTGGTCATCATTGTACCAGCAGTCTCGTTTGACATGACCATACCTGTTACAATTATAACATTGTGGACCTCTCCTGTCATTTGGTCTACCTCTGCCTCTACCCCTTGTGTTCCCTCTCCCACGGCCTCTAAATACTTGATCATTTCCTTGTCTTCGATTTGGTTGGAAGACTTGCAGTGCTTGCTCTTCAGATCTGTCACCTACCTTGATTGCAGACTCACCAGATCTGCCATTTAGCCTTTGTTCTTGTGACTGCAATATGCCCATTAACTTTTCTGGGCTCAACCTGCTTAGATCATAAGCAACTTCAATTGAGGGAACAACAAAATCAAACCTGCTGGTGAGGCTTCTTAGGATCTTCTCTACAATCTTTTGATCAGTCACTTCTTCTCCATAAGATCTCTTCTGCCCAACTATGGACATTACCCTTGAGAAGTATTCCCCTACAGCCTCTCCATCTTTCATCCCCAGATTCTCAAATGTAACACCCCAACCGATGGCGGAATCATCGAGGTGCCACGTAGTGACGATTGTTCAAAAGCACATGGTACTAAAATGTAAATATTATTGAATAATCCAAAATTGTCTTACATGAAGATGGATAATACATAGTCTTAAATGAAATGTAAAAAAATGAAATAACTGAGTAAAATAATGCACTAAGTATCCCTTGCTAAGCACTATATCAAACTGCACCTGAAACATGTACAAAATAGATTTGGTCAACATAAGAAATGTTGGTGAGCATTCCTAGTTTTGATATATATATATATAGTAGGTTAAAAGATATACAATTCAAGTGCAAGCTACAGTGCAAATATGTAAACCATGTATCATACAAATGAGCGAAATCAACCCTGTGACTGTATAATGTACTGTATGAACTGTAGTGTACTCAACCAATAAATGGATGATAACTTAACAATGGCCACGGATTCTCCGATGAAAAAGGGGGAGAATCAATCTAGGCGGGTTGTCAATCCAAATAGCGCTATCCAATGTTAAGGTCGGCTTGTACCATGTTAATGATTTCACTAAGTACAAATGTATTCCACATGTATTGTCTAAGCATAAAGCACGTTGTAAGCAATGCACATAGTACTAGAATTGTATTGTGAAAATGTAAACTTGTATTTGAAATTTGTAATAGTGTACATGTATCACCCCAAAAATGAATAAAAGCAAAAAGGGGATAGGAAGTACTCACAGTTCACGTAATAACTTGAATTTGAACTTGGACAACGAAATATGAATTGAGATTACTCCCAAATGATTAACCTAAAGTAATTGATAATGTGTAAGGGAAATAACTCTAGGATACATGTATTTCTAGGGCTTCGAATTGGGGATAAATGTTTGTTTGATTATTATTAAAAAATATTCGCCAATTGAGAGAAATTTAGTAAATAAATAACCAAAAAATCTTTTTATGAAATTTAAATTTAAGATGGTCACAAGAATGTGTTTAAAGTGTAAAAATAATTTTTATAAAATTATTTTCTTTAAAATAGATTATTAAATCTATTTGTTACAAATTGTCAAACTTTAACTTTAATAATTAAAAATACTAAAATTAAAGAATTATTATTTTAAAAATCATATTTCTGTTCTAAATGATCAGAAATAATTTGTATAAAATTTTGGTGCAAAAATATTAAAAATTGGATTTATTATGATTTAATTATGATTAAAACTAACAAAAATTGATTAAAAATATTAAATAAATGATTTTTCAGAAATAAAAATCATTTCTGAAAAGTTTAATGTTATAAAAACTTAAAATAATTTTTGTGGAAATTAATAAGATCGTTTTGATATTTTAATGGAATTTTATAAATATAATAGAATAAAACTGATTTATTTATTAAATACATTAAATAAATAAATTTTGAAAACTAAAAATTGGGTGTTGAACTTTTTCATCAGATTAACATAATATAATTTTTGTAGAATTTATAAAAATGTTTTAGTATTTTTGAATGAATTTATAAGATATAAATAACATATATATATATAATTGATAAACAAAGGAAAATAAAGGAGCAAAAAGTGTGGCAGCCGGGTTTCGAACCCGCGTCTGCTGGGAATCCAAGCATCAACACAACCACTTGGTCTAGACCTGTGGTTGTGTTAAGATTCAGTTTGTTTAATATATAACATATATAGAAAATCAATGTTCTTCCCCAAATCATATGATTCGAACCCTAGTTTATCAATTGAATGATTCACACAACGATAACCCAATTAATCAGAGGGTTATTGTTGTGTGAATGCCAAATAACAAAAACCATCAAAAAGATTGGACTTACAAACACAAATTCGTGCAAATCGTTTAGTCAAAGCAGAAAGTCAACACGAATTCAATTGCTTCGTATGATAATTTAGAACAGAATTTAGAGATAAAGAGGGATGTTTCGGCACTTGTAGGTTATGGGAGAGGATGCAATTTATACGAAAACATATGAATCGAAGAATCGCAAATTTGGTTCATTCTTAAAATAAAACACGATTTTTAATCTAATTGGAGAATGTTTGACCGCGTTAATACGTTGAATACGCGTAATATTATGTCCATTCCATCAATACGAGCTAATCATTCAAACTTTCCAAATCTGTGTTTTAATTTGAAGTCAAAGATGGATGGAATCGTGGATCTGTCCACAGCAGCTGTATTAACAAGAAAAGGTGAAATAAGAAGCCCTTAAATACAATTTGAATCTGAATTACATCAGGAAATGAGCTCTGGCTCGGCTGGTTTGGTGCTTGTGGGTGTGTCAGCCTTGGCTCGGGTTCGAAACCCGGCTCAGGCGTTATTATTATTTTTTTTTTTTTGTTAACAGTAAGGAAGGGGATTGGGATTGGGCCTGTTGCTGGGCCGGCTTTGTTGGGCTTCAAGAAAACAAAAGATGTTGATTGGGTTATGGTTGGGTTGGGTTTGGTTTAAAGGTGTTGGGTTTAGGGATGGTAAGAAGAAAAAAATATGTATATATACATATATATCTAATTCTGAATTTTTTTTTTAATATTATTATTATTATTATTATAAATAAAAGTGACGGATGTCACATCAAACTCTCTTCTCAATCCTTGCAACTTCACAGCTTGGACTTGTGAATCTCCCTGAAACTCCATTTTGAGGAGATCCCAGGCTTCTTGTGAAGTATCAGCAAATGCAATTCTTGAAAAGAGCAGATCATGGACACCTTGCTGGATAACTGCCATTGCTCGTGCATCATTCTTCCTTTCCCGCCTGGTTGCTTCAACATTATCACCATGATCTGTCATCCCAAGGTCTACTATCTCCCACAGTTCTCTGGACCTCAAGATGGTTCTCATCCGAACACTCCAATGTTCATAACCATCACCTTTGAACACAGGAATAGGGTTTAAGGAGTTTTGATTTTGAGATGTGGATGGGTCAGCCATGGATACCAGCTCTGATACCACGTGTTGGCAAGAGCATATAATATCAAACAATAATAGAACAAAACAATTGAAAGGAATCGGCACAGATTGCTAGTTTGTTATTTATGGTAAAGAAGTGAAAGTGATACAAAACACTAGACTCAAACAAACTTAAATAGGGAGCCTCTCATCCTAGAAAAGAGGATCTCCTGAAGACTCTCTAACAACTTAACAACTTAGCCAAACGGCTCTTATTCAAATTCGAAATGCAACAGATAAAATCAGTTACTAGCCATGTGCCATGCATGCACCCATGCATACGTGTAGGATCATTTTTCAACAGCGTTGTGGTGATCTAGACAGAGATAGTGTGTGTGTTTTTGTTTACAGTTTTCTCCGGGGAAGACGGTCCCAGGGACGGCAAAAGAAGACAACCGGAGAGTAAAAATAGTCTTCACCGACAACGACTAGGTGGTGGTGTTGTAGTTCTTGAGGTTACGAGATATTGTTGTAGTTGTGGTGTCAATGTAGTTTTATTGTGATGATGGTTTTCTTGGGGGATGGGTTAGAGTAAAAAGATAGACTTGGTGGTGGTGGTGGTGGTCGGGTACCCGTTGTGCTGGCGACAGGGGATGAGACGGTCGTAGTGGGTGGTGACGGTGACGTTCGAGGTGAGATGGTGGTTGGTGGCGGTGGGTTTGGTTGAGTGTGTGTGAGAGAGAGAGAGAGAGAGAGAGAGGGTATGTGTGTGTGAGGCGTCGCAGAGTGTGTGTGCTCTGTAATATTGTAAAGTTAATCTTGCCCAAAATGCTTATGGTTAGCCCTGAAGTATTAAAATAGGTATGAATAGGTTAATCATAACAATAGTTGTGAGATGGAAGTAAAATACTAAAGGATTTAGAGTTGTAGCATACCTAACTTTATATGCACTTGCGTGAATTATTTGCATCATTCTTTCCCCTTATACAATCTTTGTCCATTAATAAATTACAATAAACAAATTAATATTTGAAATGGTTATAAATATATTTTCATTTTCATGTTTATGTTTCTTTTATTTCTTAAATTTCCTAAACTTTGAAAAAAAATGAAAAATTGAAAAATTGCTGCTATAAATAACATCAATTAACATTAACATGAATACTAAAATACAAATAATAAATGCTAATCGTTTTTCAAAGTCACGCCTTATAACACATAGGATCTCTACTTGATTATTCTTCTAATGTTTTATGTCTTTCTTTTTAATCAATCAAATATTTTATGTCTTTGACGAATTCGACGACATTGCAATCGCGCATCGCGCGATATTCAATACTACTAGTTGATTATATAGAGGAGGATTTGGTATTATACAAAATTTGATTTTCGGTATTAATTCGGTATTATACCGAAATACCCACTCCGGTACCGGTACCGATACCGATACCGCACCGGTATAATCGGTATCGGTATCGGTATCGGTATTGGTTTTTTGCAATTTTCGGTATCGGTATTGTCGGGATCGGTATCGGTTCGGTACCGATACCGTCCCGAGCTCATCCCTACCTTGTGCCATTAAAGACATATCTTAATGGTTTATGAAACCTCTTAATAGGTAAATTTTAGAAACATGCCTACCAGTTCAAAGGCTTTGGTAGCGTTTGGTATGATGGAATGAAAGGGGGAATGGAATGTACCATTACAAGGTAATGAAAAATAATGTGTTTGGTTGGCTAAAGGAATGGAATCACCCATTCCACAAGGCATTCCATTCCCTCAAAACCATTCCATCCACCCCCCATGTTTTTTTTTCATTCCATCCCCATTCACCCTTTACTAACAAAAGCATAACCCCCCACCACCACCCACCACCACTATCGCCACCACCCATCGCTGCCGCCACCACCCACCGCCGCCGCCACCAACCACCGCCACCACCCACCACCCACCACCGCGGTCACCACCCGCTGCCACCACCACCCACCACCACCGTTACCACCCACCACCACCGCTACCAACCACCGCCACCACCCACCACCACCGTCACCACCCACCACCGCCGCCACCACCCACCACCGCCACCAACCACCACCACCGCCACCACCCACTACCTTCACCCTCCCACCACCGCCACCACCCACCACCGTCACCCACCCACCACCGCCGCCATACGAAACCACCCACCGCCGCCTACCACCGTCATCCACCCACCGCCACCTCCACCACCTACCACCATCACTCACTACAATTTCCTTTACCCACTACTACCGCCGCCACCCATCACCGCCTTCTCCTCCACCCACCACCGCCACTACTCACCATTGTCACCCACCCACCATCACCGCCATCCACCTCCACCCATCGCCACCGTTGCCGCCACCCACCACCGTCGTCGCCACCACCTATCACCGCCGTCGCCATCCACCACCACCTACCCTCACCACCACCAACCGCCACCCACCACCACCGCCATCCACCACCGCCACTACTCACCATCGTCACCCAGCCACCATTACGACCATCCACCTCCACCTTCCACCGTCGCCGCCGCCGCCACCGACCACAGCCGCCGCCGCCCTCCACCGCCGCTACCGCCACATATCACCACCCACCATCACCGCCACTGACCACCACCCACCACCGCCACTAACCATCGATTTTATTCATTCGTTTTTTCTTGTCTATCCAGCAACACAAAGTAATGTTTTGTTTCATTCCTACATGACAACCAAACAAGACATGGAATGGTAATGATCCATTCCATTACCTTGTCCATTCCATTACCTCGTCCATTCCATTCCCCCATCCATTCCATTACCCCATACCAAACAGACCCTTTCTCTTAATCGTTTTGTTTATATCGCGTGTATATTTGGACTCCTTATCACGACTTTCTTTCTTTGGAATTCTAAAAGAATGAATAAAATTAAATTGAAATTAAATTAAATAAAAAAAAAATAAGGAAATGATTGACGAAATTTGTTTTCACCACAGCTTAGTTAAGAATGAGAGCCCCCTTTAGTTAAAAGCATGTTTGGGATTAAGTGAAAAGATAACTTATTGACTTATTGGTTTTTCAGAAAAGTCAATAATTTGTTTGGTATGAATTAAAAACTAATCTTAACATTTTTTTTAAAACTACTTTTGAAAAAGTTATAAGTAAGGGTGCAAACGAGCGAGGCTCGGCTCGTTTATTATTTAGGTGTTAATATATTAAATAAAAAACATGAATAATATGCTCGCTTAGACTCGTAAGCTCGATAAGTGAAGCTCAAACTCAGGTTGGTTTACTAAACAACTTCAAATGAGGGGTAAATATCAGTTAAACTAATATTACACTCATGCTCGACGAGCCTAACAAGTTTCACATGCTAGGCTCGAGCTCAGACTCAATAATTAAATGAGTTTTTTAATGAACCGAACTCGAGCTCGAGTAACTCGTGAATAGCTCGGCTCATTTGCCCCCTGGTTATATTTCATAAGTCAATAATCACAGTGTTACCCTTGGCTTTAACCCACATCACTTTGGGAAAGTTTTAACCTTAGATTTTGAAAATAAACAGATGAAATGAAATTGTATGTTGATCAAGTTTGGCGGGAATCCTAGGCTATTTCAATTGTATGCAAAATCTCAATCGTCAGATCACCAAAATTAACCGAATCATGAAGAATACCAAGCAATCGAAACGCAGAATTAATGAGTTTAAAGAAGCTGTTCAAAGAAATGATATGATCAGTGACATGCCGGACACTATTCTACACCTGATCCTTTCATGTCTTCCAACGACCGAAGAAGCGGTTCGAACAAGCGTTCTGTCGAGACGATGGAGGTATTTGTGGACTTCACTTCCATCCATAGACTTAGATTGTTCTCGTAGACAAACAAATTTTAAAAAGAATGCGTTCAAAGAGTTTGTGTATTGGGTTTTAGTAAACAAAACCCTAGATTTGGATACTTTTCGTTTATGTTGTTTGAATTACTACAATATGTCGACGGTAGGCCGGTGGATTCACGCCGCCGTTATCCGAAAAGTCAAATCGCTTGACTTGACCTTTTTCCCTAGGGTTGATGATGAGGTTAGGGTTAATGATGAGGTTAGGGTTATCAGGTTGCCTTGTAGTCTGGTAACATGCAATTCACTGGAGGTATTAAGATTGTTTTTGTTTTCAGTTCCTCTAAGTTTGCCTACCGCCTCTTGTTTTCCGGCACTTAGGGTTCTTGAACTCAACGGTGTTGAGTTACCGGACGGTGAATTAGTCAGACAGTTTCTCCGAAGCTGCCCATTGCTTGAGGATTTGAGTTTGGTTGAATGCACATTGCCCTTAATTGATGATCTTTCTATTTCTTGCCTGCATCTCAAGACTTTGAAGATTGATAATCGAAGAATGTGTTTCTACAAAGATGAGTCTTTATGTGACCGCCTTCAGATTTCTTGTCCAAAACTGGTGTTGTTGGAGTATGTAGGTCACACTGCGGATGCGTTTTCATTTGAAAACCTAGACTCCTTGAAGAAAGCTGTCATTTACCCTTATGCTTTGGAAGGAAAATCATTTGAATCATATGGTGACACTGTATGTCAGTTGTTTTATGGAGTTTCTCATGTGGAATCTTTGTCTCTCAACCTTTTTTCCATTCAGGTACTTACATAGTTACATATTCTTTTTGCGCGCGTTGTTTTCGTTCATCTATATGCAACAAGCAAGGTTGATTAAGAAGTCAACTTTTTACTGATAAGATTGTAGAAATGATTAGAAGACTCTATGCAAATTAAGATCAGGACATAATGGATATTTTATTTTTAGTAATATCTATAGCTTGCCACCAGATTCCGAACTTAGTTGTATTGTATCGATGGTGCAAGTTCTGCAAAACGCAAGTCATACTCAGCGGCACCTGCATTTTGGTATCAAACTTCGAGTTTTGCTTATTCCTTTTTATCTCATATCTGACTTGTTTACTGTTTAATAGAAGTGTTTGATTATTATTAATGATTAAAATACTCCACACTAATGATGAAATGTGGGAATCTTGTGGACTATATATAGCATCAATAACCGGTGAAGTTAGTAACTTTTAGGTTGAAATAATAAGATGAACTTTGTAATTTTACTAAGTTGTGTGGAGAATTTGTTATATGTATAATCTATATAGGTTGTCTTTTTGAACTTGGTAGTTAAACTTGAATAATACATAAATACAATTGTTAATTAAGTTTCAAGAGAAAATACTGGATGGAGATATTTGAAAGTATTATGTGCAAGATCCCTAGAATGTAGAAGGTACCAAGTGCTGAGTAGTGAGTAGTTGAACTTGATGTTTGTTGACCACTAGCTACCTTTTGGGGTTTATTCGGGTCTATGTTTTTCTTTGGCTCATAGATCATTGGTTTTGTTAAATCTATATCATTTGCATACCTACATGCCTCTTTATTATATTCCGAAGCTATCGATCGCCTTACAACAAAAACAATTATTCCAAAACTTCGCTTTTACTGTCATTATTATAGGCCATTAGTGCTGCACCTGATCCAGTTGGAGATTTTCCGGCATCTCTTCCTAATCTGAAGACATTAGAGATATCCACAACTATTGACAACTACACCATGAGTGTTGTCATCCGGATCCTTAGATGTTCTCCCAATCTGGAATCTCTCCATTTGATTATTGAAGAGGTACACACTCTTCCTCATCCCAAATAATTATATTGTTTGTGTATCTTAATCTTGAAGCATACAGTCACACACTACTGTGGGTAATAGGTATTTTAGATTCTTGGCATACATACATATGATATGATATGATATACAATTGTGTGTGAAAGAAAGAGACTCGCACACTCACCAATCTCTCAGATAGACTTTAAACAAGAAAATGGGCCGCTGGTGTAAAACTGGATAGCTTTACTTTCAGTTGTTTAGGATTTACATAAATAGTTTTTTTCCTTATTGTCTAAGGCTTGATACAAAACCACTATTGAGCCGGGGGTCTCACTGGAAGCAGCCTCTCTATTCCGACGGGGTAGAGGTAAGGTTGTCTACATCTTACCCTCCTCAGACCCTACCTTAGCTTTTGCTATGGGTGGGATTAACTGAGTATGATGATGATGATGATGATGATGATGATGATGATGATGATGATGATGATGATGATAAATAGTTTTTTTCCCTTCATATTTGAGTAATTGCTTAGATACAGTTTAATACATGTCTTTGACTACTAATAATCAAAGTACTCCATGTTAACAATCAAACACGGGCATGTTATTGACTTAATTTATAGCATCAGCTAATTTTCAGTTTCTCTTAGGTTGGATGCTATGGCGTAAACTTGTTATATGTATATTGTATAATCTATGTAGGTTGCATTTCTAAACATGGTATTTTAGTAATGCAATTACTAATTTATTTTTTAGTTTCAAGAGATATACTTGATGGAGATATCTGAAAGTACTATGTGCACAATCCTTAATGTGAGATATTTAATCAGTAAAATGTAGAAGTTACAAAGTGCTGAGTTGCTGAATTTGATGTTTGTTGGCCACTAGCTACCGCCTGAGGTTTAATCTGGTCTAAGTTCTTTTTTGTTTTGTAGATCATTGGTTTTCATCAAATCCATATCATCTGCGTACCTACATGCCTTTTTATTGTATTTTCAAGTTGTAGTTCTACAACAAAAATAAGTATTCCAAAACTTTGCTTTTACTGTCATTATCATAGGCCACTACTGCTGTACTCGCTTTAAATAAAGATTTTCCCTATCCCATATAATAATATTGTTTGTGTATCATTATCGTGATGCATACAATAACACATTACTTGGGGTACTATGCTACTATGTATTTCTGATTCTTGGTGTAAACATGTAATAGGATATGCGATTGACGATTGTGTGTGTGAAAGAAAGAGACTTGCACTCTCAGCAATCTTTTAGATAACTTTAGACAAGAAATCTGGGCAGGTTGGGATAACAACTGGTTAACTTTTCTGGCCATCATCGTCATCGTCATCGTCATTATTTTATATATGTTTTTGAAGATTTCATAAATAGTTAATAGGTTAAACAGGATAACAAAAGTTATTACGAGATGGTGATCTAATTCTTTGAATAAATCATATAAGGAGCTGAGGTTCCTTTACATTTGAGTATGTTTTGGGCTACCATTTGAAATCATGTGGAACCTTTTATTAGCTTATTTTTTATATAACCCATTATCATCAAATCATTAGCTACATTGACCTGCTTTCACATAATTGGGTTGGGCTTAAAGTGCCTTTGGAACAAACTGTCTTTTAGGTGAAAAAAACTTCACAACTTGAGTTAGCATAGTACATGAATACATTTTTGAAGATTTTAAGCTTTATTGTGGGTTTTGGCACCTCAAGATATGCTTTTGTTTGATGATCCAGGAAATTATAGGGCCAGAAGTATGGAAGTTAGACGAGGTCTTGACTCGTCATTTGAAAAGGGTCAAGTTTCTTGAGTTCAATGGAGAAAAACAGAAACTAGACATGGCTCGTTTCTTTCTGGAACACGGAAATGAGTTGGAGGAAATGGTTTTCATTTGGTTTGATGAAGTCAGCTACCAAGAAAAGTCAACGGCGACTATGGAGGAAATCTTGAAGTTTGACAAGCAAGCTTCTTCAACTGTGAAACTGACTACTCTTCTAAAAGACTACGTTTTCTGATTACTCAATCACTAGAAATCTTAGATACATCAAAACTTTATCCTTACCTTAGTAATTGTTCGAACCTTCTAAAAGTGACAGTATGTTGATCAAGGTCTAGTTATTTCTTGACTACTTTTAAATGGTGGTTGTGTAAATGTTCTTTTTGAATTAACTTCTTTTAAAACTTATCCGGCATGTCATATTAGCATGTTCAAAAAACTCTACTGAAGTCGCGGCCAACTGATGAATTTTACACCACACAACAATCTCTCCAAATGTCCCTAGCCCCTTCGCAATCTATGAAAAGATCAATTTTTTTTAGTTTGCAAAAACCCACCTCTCAACAAATCATCTTCCATCCCAATGGCGGATGTAGCTTTGAAGGAGGGGTAACACCCGTTACCCCTCAACTTTTCCGGCGTAATGCGAAATTTTATTTAGTTTTCATGTTTTTGTATTATGTTACCCTTGAAATTATATTAATGTTACTCCTCAATTTTTTAAAAACCTAAAACATTCTTAAAGTTTATTATTAGCCCACCATAAAAAAAATAGAAGCCTATAAGTCCATAACTCATTGAACATTCCATTTGCTAAATATAAGATAGAAGCCTATAAAGCTTAAGTCCAATTAGTTGGTTAACGGTAGTCGGTAGAGGTGCACATATCGAGGTTTTTTTTAATATCCGGTTCCGGATAGAACATGTGTACGAAAATTGGGTATGGAGAGAAACCGGGTAGGGTTTAGGTACACTATTGAGGAGAAAAATCATACCATATGTACCCAAAGTAAGGTATGATCGGGTTCGGAAAAAACTGGGTAAGGGTCTGAGTATTAATATCCGATTTTAAAAAGTAAGTATTTTTTATTGTTTTGTTTAAAAGTTATATTTGGTTTGTAATTTGGAAAAATAATAAATACAAATTACAATAACATAAATTCACCGAACTACAAATTGTTTGCTTTATAATATTCATTTTTAGAAAACGTAAATATAAAAGTTGTGAAGTAAACATAAAATATACTTTAAAGATTCGGGTATTTAAAAAAAGCCGGTATCGGGTACATGGTATGACCGGGTTCAGGCATACGGTATAACCGATCTCGAGCATTTTCGGTTATAAATCGGGTACGATTTCGGATACGGATATTGAGCCCAAATGTATACATTAGGATGCAAAAACAATAATAAGTTGACAGCTTCATCAATATAGAAAGATATTATCGATTGTTTCGTCTTCATAGTATGAAAGCGCGGTAAAAAAAAAATTAACGTTACCCCTAGAATTTTGGTCTAAATCCGCCACTGTTCCATCCCCCCTATGTTATACTAATCCCTCATCATTCATCCCTTTTAACCGTCTTTTTTTATTATTAAAAAGGGTTTTTATTATTAAAAAGGGGATAGAGAAACAAAGAAGAGAGAGCAATGACAAGCGCGGTGGGGTTGATGCGCCTCTAGAAATCATGGGGGACACAAACTTTGTCCTCATAAAACTAAATTTTTGCTTAAAATCTTCTCGAACCCAAACTTTGTCCTGACTTTTAGCCACTCGAACCTTCTTAACATGAAACTTTAAGATCAAGGTCTAGTGACTTCTATTAAATGGTGGCCGTCTAAATGTTTCTATCAATATCATAATCATGGCATTGGGTGGTTTCAACATCTATACAAGGCCTAGAAGTGGATCAGAACATGATCTATGTTGCTACCAAAATCCATGCAGCAAGGTGGTGAGACTCGGATACTTCTTTGGGTGTGTTGGTCATGGCAACTCTATTGAACTGTTCTTCGTCTTTTTGAGCTGGTCTTCGGGATGTCAATACCAAACCCTGTAAACAATGCCTCAGGGACCAGCTGGTCTTCGGGATGTCAATACCAAACCCTGAAAACGATGCCTCGGGAACCACCCTTCAAGTTGCCTGGAATCAAGAGGAGATGAGGGACAACTCAAAATGGAGGCCCTTCATAAAGTGGGTAAAGCCCCTTTTGTAAGGAAGAGATTAGGCCCAACCTTAATGGACCAATCATCAGTGGTCAACCACTAATGGGCCTTAGCCTAATGGATGCAAGTGTAACCCAAAAGCCCAGTTTGAGGATATATATCGTCTAAAATCTAAACAAAGAAGGAAGTCAAAATCTGGAACAATTGATAGCATATACTTTTATAAGATCACTCACAAGAAGAATAGTAGCAGATTCATCATTCTGCTTCATTAGACAATCAACCCACTCTCAAACCCAGATGAAACTACTGTTTCTTCTTTTGCTTTCTTTTACATAATAAAATCAACTCAAGCAATAGGTGGTAGTAAAACATTTTATCCATAGTAAATAGTGAAAATCCTTTTGTGGCTAAAAAAGTTGTCAGATCAAACGGATTTAACTGCTATCGACTAAGTAGATTGTAGGATGGTAACTCTTCAAGTCGTGTTATGTCCTCTTGCAAAAGCTCTCGTTCAAGCTGACGGCGTGTTGACTTCATCACAGCCTGTGATTCCAATAGGAAAAAACATTAAACTATTATGGCGGTTTTTGACCCGTTTCCTTAATGGGGGCCAAGTAGAAAGAAAGCACATCAAACAAAATCTGTCCCAATAATCACATTATGTCTGGCAATTTCACATCACATCAGAAAGAAAGCACATACATTGAAATCCATGTAAGAAGCATGCATGTCGAGCCACTGATGATCCATTAGCTTGAATGTTATGCAATAAAGAAGATCAAATGCTGATTCATTTTCTGTCGAGTAGATGATGAAAGTAAACATCAATAACTCCAGCTGAAAATATATAGAAACAACAATATACACAAAATAAGTAGACAGAGCAGTTGACCATATTGTATACCTGAAAGCAACTTCAAGAAGGTCGCTCCCACAAAACTTTGTGGTTTTACTGCACAATGTACAAATTATTAGTCCAGAAAAACAGTGAACTCCAAAATTTATATCTAACAGAACATGATTTTAATATATAGATCCATCAAACCTGCTTCAAGATCCAACATCTGTATAAGCATGAATGTAATGTTCACACCAGCTACAGCAAAAGGATATTCCCACATGGCGCGTACACCTTCCTGCTTTCTAAGAAGATCCTGGAATGATTTCTGCACAAGATAAAGCAAATTAAACCAAAAATGTAAACATAAGAAGCAATAATAATAACTAAAAAACAAACCAATAACAAATTATATTCAGAAATAAATACATTTATGCAAATAAAGTTGAATCAAGAGAGAGAGAGAGAGAGAGAGAGAGAGAGAGTACTGGGAAATTCCTGGCAAAATACAATAAGTTCTCCAGTGATATAAACCCTCCACCACTGTCACAAAATTTAAAGTCCTAAAAATTAGGTAATGCCAATGGTTTTACATTTATTTAAAAAAGGATGTAATTTACCGAAAATCAGTTGAAGGATCTTTCCCTTGCCAACCCATTTCCTTCCATTGTTCCGAAATTAAATCACGAAGTTCCTCTTCAGGAAATGCAGCCTTCCATAATGCCCTCAATGCCTCCTAAAACACCGATAAAATTGCAAAAACGACAAGATCAATCCTCTTCTCAAGACATACAAACATCCGTTATCCATAACATGTGTTTATTTAATAAAAAAGGTATCCGTAAGAAATATAATGTACCTGATGTTCTGGAATGGAACCATCATAGGCTACGTCTAAACGGCTTTGCAGCCTTTGTAAGCAACGTTCCTGGCAATGCCATATGTAAACACAGAAAATCAGATTACTATGCCTACAAGTAACATCGCAAGCCATAACTCATTTGTTCAAAATCATATCATTACGCATACAATCACAACGACTTACCTGTGCAGGGGTCAAATCAAACGAAGGACGAGAATCGCCTTCTCTTCCTTGAACACAAACACACGAGAGACCTCTTCCAAGCCATGCTGCTGAGCCTGCAACAACCTCAGCTGCACATAAACGACAAACAACGGTAACAATAAATTTCATAAGTCTCACAGAACTTTAGGGTTTATGCCTACAAGTTGATTCAAATAGTTAATCACATAATAATAATAATAATAATAATAATAATAATAATAATAATAATAATAATAATAATAATAATAATAAAAGCAGCAACCGATTATTCAATTCGATTATCAAAAGTTACTAATTGATAAGATCCGGATTTCGACAAATTAAGTCATGGCAGAGGAATATATTTCTAAAACTAGAATGAACATAACTGATGAGTAATAATAACAAATAATAATAATAATAATAAGATTATTATACCTGAAGTTGTATTACAAGTATTGGCTCTGTCAAGACTATGTGAAATCCTTCTAACAGCAACGAATGATCCACCTCTATCGTCCATTACCGGTAACAAACAACTGACACTAATTCACCTTAATAATAATAATATCCACCATTTCAACACCTTCTTCAATATACAACGAACAGACTAACAGATTGAAAACAAAACCTAATTCTTTAAGGAAACTGAATCAATATGAAATCAAGAAAGCATAATAAATGAGGAAGGAAAACGTTACGAAATCTTACCAGTTGATTCGTGAGGGAGAATGCAGGGGTTGTTTAGGGTTTTAGTGGATCTAAAGTTGTAGAAGATGAAAACAATGGAAGTAAAATGAAGCTATGTTTTGGTTATTTGATTATATCGTTGTGTGTGTGTGTAATGTGTATTGAAATATATACATGAAGGAAGGAAGGAAGGAAGAGAGGATAGATGATGGTTCTGTTTCTCTCACTACATTCTCTTTCTTTCTATATACATCCTTTATATTTATTTATTTTATTTTATTTAAATTTATTTTATTTTATTTATTATTTTATTTATATTTATTTTTAGTTGTACATGTTCTTCTCATTTCTTTGTTCGTTTGTTGGTGGCCATCTCGTCGTCTGTTTGGTTAGGAAGGCGTATCGCCTCTTTCTCTCTCTATATCTATATATAATTTATTTATACATATATGTAGGGTATGTTTGGCAAAACTACCTGGAGGCTGGTAGCTGCAAGCTTGTAGCTGGAAGCTGTTAGCTGAAAGCTTTTTAAATATATTTTGGTGTTTGGCAGAGTAGCTGGAGCTTTTAATAAAATGTATAAAATGACCAAAATGGTCATAATTAAAATATTGTAAAGAAGGTTTTTATTTTATTTTTAAAATAGAATGGGTATTTGTATCATTTACTAACTAAAAGCTTGTAGCTAGTAGAGCTTTTTCTTAAAACTGTAGAGCTTTTTCTCTAACCTAAAAGCTTCCAGCCCCTTCAACCAAACAATACTTTTTATTAAGTAGGAGCTTTTTCTTAAAAGCTTGAAGCTTGAAGCTCCTAAAAGCTCCTTGCCAAACATACCCGTAGTGTATAATAAAAACACCCTTACCCGGTAAATTCCATACTTACGCTGTGTTCCCGAGTTAACTTAAAGGAAAGGAAAGGAAAAGAATCGAAAGAAAGGAAGGGAAAGGAAAAGAAAGGATAAATATCCGTTCCTTCTGTTTCTTCCAAATCGGAAGGAAAACTAAACTTAAAGATTTTGGCTAGTTTTCCTTCCATTTCCCTTCTTTTCCCTCCTTAAATGAAACTCGGGAACACACTATGTTTTGTTTTCCTTTCTTTTCCCTCCTTAAATGAAACTCGGGAACATAATCAAATTTTTGTTTCCTTTCCTTTCCTTTAATTTCACTCGTTAAGTTAACTCGGGAACACAACTTTAGCAAAGCTAAAAGTAGAGTCTGAGAATGGTGGGATGTAGGCAAAACTTTACCCTTATCTATCGGATAAAGAGGCTCTTCCAGAGATTCCAGAAAGACCATGTGTATATACTAATAAAATTATATTGATATTGATATATAGAGAGAGGGCGAAGGTTTTGAGGTACGGAGATTACAACTTAACAATGAGTATATTATTGTAGTTGAATTAATAAACATTATTATTTTGATGTTTAGTGGATGTATTTTTTCACATACTACGGCTAAAACATAAAGAATTTTGAAAGAAAATGATAAAACTAGACTAATTGAGTGGGGCATCGATGATTATGAGGAGAAATAGTTGGAACACTTTTAAGAAGAATACAACTAGGTTTATGCTTATAGCTTTTATGGATGACACCGAAGAAGAAAGATCTGAAATCGATTAATGTAGGACGTAGACTTCTACAGATTACAGGTGGTTCTTTAAGCACCGATGAATGATTTGACTGGATCTAATTTGCAAAACAAGTAGTGTTATCCTTACCACGGGTTTGTAACCACTCTTCAGCTTGAGATAGATTGAATAATCTAATTTACACAAGATCACTAGTAATTATATTAGCCGTTATTAGATGTCATTGTCAAGAAGATATGGACCTACTTAAGGGCATAAACAAATTGACATTGACATCTCGATTTCGATTTTGATTGGTAGTCATGTTACCTTGCATTTTATGGGATGTTCAGTATTGTTTGTTAAGATGTTAAGATATATATCCATCGAGATTTAGACTTGTGGATTTTATTTGAGCCAAATATGACAGGTTTTGTGTCATGCATCTTCAAAGGCTTACAATAAAACATTCAAAGTGACATTTTTATGTGTGACATATAAACTATTTTTAGAAAAAGTGATTTAAAATTATGCTGTGGTTTGAAAGTGACTTGGTATTTTCAGGAAAAATATATTCCGAGAATAGTTGTATGAATTTTACATGAGAATACCTATTAAAAGTAAGTTTTTATGTGAGGTTTTAAATTATTAAAGACAAAATGCGTAGGGAATCAAGGTGAGGCCCAAGTCCAACCAACGCAACAAGCTATCAAGCTATGTATGTACTCTGCTAGAACGTAATAAATAACTTGATTAGCTCCAATAAATCACCTAAATAAATAACCATTATTGTAGCAATAAAAACAGTTGCAAGGACCAGGATCAATAAAACCCCCTCCAAAGTCCAAATTATAAGAACCGTGACTTCCAAAAGTTTTTTTTTTTTTTTTTTTAAGCCAATGATCTCCGACTCAGCTGGTTTGAGATAGGGTGAGTTTTTCCTTAGGGATTTTCATCCTGGGGTAAGTCACATGTTCGATCCATGCATACCACAAAAAATTTTCCGCTATGACGGTTTGAGCTTAGGCAAGGAGGGCATCGGTGTGTGTGGGTAGGGATTCGAACTTGGGACCGCTAGGTTATGGTTGTACTAGGATTTCTACTGAACTATGCCTTCAAAAAAAAAGCTTTTTTTTTAAACAAATTTCCCAAACATGTATTTACGACTAACTTAGAGATGTAAAAAAAACTGCATGCAAAATTTTACACTTGCGTATTTTGCGGTTACAAGTGTAAGAAAAGTTATGTAATTAAATTGCCATCAAATTTATGTAGACGTTTTTTGAGTTTACACATATGCAAGTGTTTTTTTTTTTTTTTTTTTAAATTCCGTAAGGATTGGTTTTTTTTTTTTTTTTTTTTTTTTTTTTTTTTTTTTTTTGAACGGCTAATTATTTTGTCACCCACGGGATTTGATCCCTCACCATTTAGAAAGGCAAAGCCTTATCCAACACCTTGATACCACTAGGCCAAAAACCCTTTGGTTCCGTAAGGATTGGTTACATCGAAAAAAATATTAGCATAATAAACATACATGAGGTTCTCACGAGTTCTCTCAACTCGGAGGAGTTTTTCAAAAGATCTATTCCCGCAGTTAATATAACAAAATAAAGTTTTTTGTAGTATAACAAGTATGTTATTTAGGTAGTTATAAGTTATAACATAGAACCTCATCTACATGAAAAAGTGTCACTTCATGTTGAAAGTAATACTTATAAACGACGGCTTTACAATTTCTAATTATAATACAAGTTGATCAATGCCTTAGTCCTTTATAATATCTAAAACGAAATAGATAAAACATTTGTTGAGTAAATTTCACATATTTCTAACTCGACAAACATTCTTTTTTACTCAACTATTATCAAATTTCCAAACCATATAATATATGACTAAGTCACATGGGGTGTGTTGGCCTTTAGATGATGAAGAGTATTCATGACCTAACATACTCTTTTAACTTTTCTTCTTCCCAACTTTGTACTTTGCTTTTGTGGGTAACCATGCCTTTTGATAAAAGAAATTTACATGGCCTACAATACAAGCATGGGTCTCAAAAAAACAATGCCCAAAGTCATGTAGGATGCCTTCCTTTTCACTTTTGCTCAAGAAGGGACCATTTTTTCATGTGTGCTTTAAAGTTAAGCCTCTTTATCCTCTTACATGCATGTGGTAATGTAGGATGAGCTAGCTATAATCCACTCATTTCAAAAGATATAATATACACTTTCTCTTAATTAGACACAAACACAAGTCAGTGAAAAGAAGAAGATGACTGACAAAAAAATGGTCTTTAAAAACATAATGGACATGTTATGATGGTGTATTTCAAAATGTGAAACCAAGAAATGAAACATCATTAGTACTTAGTTACATCTTCAATATATAGTTAGTCACATACAAGATTAATTTGATACATGATCACTTAAAGAGATTAATTTGCTCCTAATCATAGATTAGTTGAGGCTATAATCGACATAAGATTATGGGCATAGAAACACCATTATGAGTAGTTATATAATCATTGAGATTAAAGTCTACTAAAAAAGTCGAAGCATTCTCCACCTATGGATTGGTAATTTGATGTAATCTATGATATAGCACATGAATCCATGTTATTCTTGGTACTTGATTGAACATTTTTATCGTTTATTGGTAAGGCTTAAGAGCTTTATTTTTATATTAATTTTATACACAATGTAAATATTATGATTTAGGCTATGAGGAGATATGTAACTAAACTCTCCCGCGGGTTCATGCAAAGCCACATTACCATTTATGAAATTAATACAACTGGCCAATAATAGAAGGTTTCGCAGGTCTCACGCGCCATGTAGAACCTGCCAGGTATGAAGAGACAAAAAGACAATAGGAATAGGACATCCGACCAATGAGGGTGTAGGATGACCCGCTCCATGATCTCCTCTCAGGTTGGTGGCAGCAGAGGGGACAACAAGGACAACTGACAATGACATCCAGCCAATTACGAAGCGACAATGCACACCATCCTCTGAAATCCATAACGGTCAACATAGGAGGGAGCATAAAGAGTGAGTTGGCAGCGACGTCTCAGCCAATCGATATGAGAATCTTCAACTATAAATACCACATTCTCCTAAAGAAAAAGGATTGGCTCTTTGCACTCTTAAACATTTATACTTACTCGTGTACATTTGCGGAAACCATATATTAACCATTTGTCGAATTGTAATCTTCTACTTTGCACTTGTAACCCTCAAAGATCATAAATAAAGATTATCTCTCGTTTCTCCTTTATATTTGTTTACTATTAGACTAATGCTTCTTCAGGCTAACTGGTAAGGTTGTATTGATTTGATGATTATTATGTGTAGTAAGATTATATATTTTGTTGTTTGGCAGAGTAGCTGAAATTTTTAATAAAATGTATAAAATGACCAATATGGGCATAACTAAAAGCTTGTATGCATTTTTTTATGATAGAATGGACATTTGTATCATTTTACTCATTAAAAGTTTGCAGCTAGTATGAACTTTTTATTAAACGCTAGTACCAGTAGCATTTCAATATGAAGTTTTTCTCCTAACCTACAAGTTAGAAGCTCATTTAACCAAACAATGTTTTATATTAAGGATGAGCTATTTCTTGTTTAAAGCTAGAAGCTCATAAAAGCTCTTTATCAGAGCGCTATTGTAAAACCATATAACAACGGTGTCATATAAAACTTTATTTTTTCCATATAAATTGTATAAAACGTACAAACAATTAACCTTTTGGGTCAAAATTGCTTGATGAAAGTAGTTTTGGTTGACTATATACAAAGGTAACTTTAGTGTTTCCTTTGAACTTAACATATATGTTTTATATTGGTTAAACTTTATAGTATTTTATATAATAAAGTACTTATGCCGTTAATAGTTTATGAAAGTAACTATATGATACGATATTATCTGTCATTTGAGTTTCAGTTTGTGATAATTATGACGATGAGGTGGGCCATGTTTATATATATAAAGTAAACTAGTTTATCCCTATAAGGTTTTCAGGATAGATAAATCTAATATGAAATGATAAAATATGTGTACTGTAGAAGGAATAAGTTGTTTTTTTATAATTTTATATTTTTTATGTACATGATCAAAACTTTATAACTTAGAAAAGCTGCTTCTAATTTTACGTGTGCACATATTGCTCGAGTGAAGTAGCAGTATAACTTTGTCACTTTCTCAAGACATTCCAAAGTTGTGATGTGAACTTGGATAACAACCAAATTGGTATTAAATGATATGTCATAATGGTGATGATGATGATGATGATAGGCGATTCTGATGTCTGTAGTGAGCATATGTGAAAGAATGACATACATGTTCAATCTTTATTATGGATATACAATCGATCGCCTGGGTGACACAAACATAAATAAAAATGATCTAACAGCTATCGACTAAAAAGATTGTACGATGGTAATGTTTCATGTCTCCAAACTATTTTATCTACTCATACATAATTTAAGTATCTATTTCAATAATCAACACATGTCAGTCGATTTCAAAGTACATACATTATGGATATACAATCGATCGCCTGGTGACACAAACATAAATAAAAATGATCTAACTGCTATCGACTAAAAAGATTGTACGATGGTAATGTTTCATGTCTCCAGACTATTTTATCTACTCATACATAATTTAAGTATCTATTCAATAATCATCACATGTCAGTCGATTTCAAAGTACATACATTAAAAATGATTTTTTAGGCGTGCATGGTGGGGTGAATAATTACCACTTATCAGATAGATATTTACCTAGTGTTTAAGAAACATAGGCTTCATCTAGTGGACTTAGTAACCTTTGTAATCAATGTTTCTAGCAACACCAATCAAAATAGAAAAAAAAATAGATTTTTACCAAACTATATCTGTGGATATATATATATATATATATGTAGTTAGCTGGTTCTTATATGTACTAGTAGGTTCAAAAACATATATACTATTTTTAACGTGACTAGTGGGTTTACCCGCGTGTTGCAGCGGGATCCACAAATGGGTTGCAATACAACATTATGATACTTAGGTTTTTTGCCGCAAGTTACGCAAAAATAATAAAAATGTGCACACTATGTTTTAGCAAGTATTCGTAGAAAGAAAAGAAAAGAAATGTGCACCGCCACTTACAACTGATTGCAGTTTACCACAAAAACATGTACTCATTATTGAACAAATCTTAATAAACCAAAGGTATGTTACTATAACAACCAATATGAACATAAACATCACTCTTGTGTAAGCTGTCTGGTCATTGCATATCTACAAAACCATGTCATTGAAGACACGGTTAAATGATAAAGTTCATTTACATGACAAAAGCATATAGTAATAATATGATATTGTATACACTATGATATAAAGGTCATTGTCCATTTAGAAATTAAAATTTGTGATTTGTAAGTTTGTAATAGACTTGCCCAACCTGACCAGCAGCTAAAAAATTGCTCAATATAGCTAGTGAGCCGAACCATCCCGTTCACTTTGCTGCTAGGTAGACGCATATATATGAAAAGGGTTTATAATATAAGTATTATTATGACAAAGTTTTAAAACTCATACAAGTTTAGCTGAGATAAGATTATTCATTGTGGTAACATAAATTATTATCTTTCAACGCCATTATATGATATTTGTTCAAAAATATTGTTATCCCGTGTGTTAATTTAGTTTTGGTGAGTTCTATTTTCATATAAAAGTTGATTATCTTCTAGGGGTATTTAGTGAAGAAAGGTGGTAAAATTTAGAAAATTGTAAAAAAAAACCCTTCGTATGCCATCTTAACTTTGGACAATCTGAACATATTTGCTCATGTCTTCCCCTTTATAATGTAGTATAGATTAGTAACTTGCCTAAACATAAGTAATGAATTACCTAAACACAATGTGTTTTTTTCCTCATAAACAAAAACCCACTAAAAATCATTTGTTTTTTCTTTTGTTTTTTTGTATAGCACTATGGTACTCGTTGAAAAGATAATAAACGCTTGTTAATTTGGTGAATTTTTTTTATTAAAAATATACAGTATATAAAATTTATTAACGTTTAAAAATTGTGGGGGAAAAGTGCATGTGTGTTACACATGAGAGAGAAAATTTTTTTGGAGGGAAATCAAGGGGGGAGACCTTACCTAGTGCCATGTGACATACTTTCTTTTTTTATATATACTAGTGGGTTTACCCGCGCGTTGCAGCGGGATCCACAAGTGGGTTGCAATACAACATTATGATACTTAGGTTTTTTGTCGCAAGTTACGCAAAAAGAATAGAAATGTGCACACTATGTTTTAACAAGTATTCGTAGAAAGAAAAGAAAAGAAATGTGCACCGCCACTTACAACTGATTGCAGTTCATCAAAAAAAACCATGTACTCATTATTGAACAAATTTTAATAAACTAAAGGTATGTTACTGTAACAGACCAATATGAACAAAAACATCACTCTTGTGTAAGCTGTCCAGTCGTTGCATATCTACATAACCGTGCCATTGAAGACACGGTTAAATGATAAAGTTCATTTACATGACAAAAGCATGTAGTAATAATATGATATTGTATACACTATCATATGAAGGTCACTGTTCATTTAGAAATTAAAAGTTGTGACTTGTAAGTTTGTAATAGACTTGCCCAACTGACCAGCAGCTAAAAAATTGCTCAATGTAGCCAGTGAGCCGAACCATCCCGTCCACTTTGTCGCTGGGTAGACGCGTATATATGAAAAGGGTTTATAATATAAGTATTATTATGGCAAAGTTTTAAAACTCATACAAGTTTAGCTGAGATAAGATTATTCATTGTGGTAACATAAATTATTATCTTCCATCACCATTATATGAAATGTGTTCAAAAATATTGTTATCCCGTGTGTTTATTTAGTTTGGGTGAGTTATATTTTCATATAAAAGTTGATTATCTTCTAGGGCTATTTAGGGAAGAAAAGTGGTAAATTTTAGGAAATCGTAAAGAAACCCTCATTATGCCATCTTAACTTTAGACAATGTGAACATATTTACCCATGCCTCCTTATTTATAATGTAGTATAGATATAGATAAATAACCATTTACATACACCACTTACTTTATTTACTATATTTTTTAATCTGTAAAACAAATAATTAAATCATTTACCAAAATGCCTGTAGCCTAATGGTATCGATGTGTTTAGTAAAGGCGTTCTTTCTCAAGTGGTTGAGGAGTCTAGTCTTGTTAGTGGTGAGCAAACCTTAATCATTAAGCGAACTTAGCCAATTACCGAACCGCCACCAAACCGAATTAACCACATATGTATAATTCGAAAAAAAAACCCCTGAAAAAAGAAGCAACTAGTAAAAAAATGACCTAGACAAATGAGTGGTCTAGAATAGTTATCCTAAAAAACTCATCATCATCATCATCATACTCAGTTAATCCCACCAATAGCAAAAGCTAAGGTAGGGTCTGAGGAGGGTAAGATGTAGATAGCCTTACCTCTATCTCGTGGGAATAGAGATGCTGCTTCCAGTGAGACCCTCGGCTCAATAGTGGTTTTGTATCAAGCCTTAGACATAAGGCACATAACACTTAGCAATCAGGACAAACCCGATTGATGCATGTACCCCCTTGTCTTTTGGCTATCAACGTCACCACCTGATGCATTTTTAACGTTATTTTCACGAAATTAGTAAAATAACGTTAAAATTAGTGCAACTTTACTTTTGCCCCCTAAAAAACTGATGGGGCTAAACGAAGAGTTCCGATATCATAAAATCAATTTGGTTCTAAAATCAGATTGCTTCAACATAAGTATTACTGTATTCATGTTCACTAACACAAATGAACAAACAAGAGATGTGTTCATGTTCATTTGTTAACTAAATAATTAAAAAAAACTCTAATCATATTCGTTTGTTTAATTAAATGAACAAAATTTAATAACATTAACGAACTTTCGTTGAATTGTTCATCTTTCGGTTCGTTTATAAGCCAAAGCTATATAAATTATTGAATCATAAGATTTCTTAATGAAATTGTAGAAATATTATGAAAATTTGAGAATTTCTCAACGATATTTGTTGAATTATCATGATAGATTTTAGATATCTCAATGGAATTTATTGAATTATTTGAAACGTATGATTCAAAAAATGAAAATGATGATTGAAGAACATATAGGGCATACTATTATTGAGCTACAAACAAAGGTGTTCCTCTTTTTATGAAACAATCACGTCCAACTACAAAAGTGATTGGGGTTGGCCGATTAGTTTATCAACTCAATATTTCATTTTAAATAATTGTTCTAAAAACAATTATTAACTACTCGCAATATATTAACTACTGTCGATACATAAAAGCGAATCCAAACACGTATTAGAACAATTAACGCATTCTAATGTTTGCCCAAAACCAGTTACTGGACTAGGCCTAATTGGGCCCACGGCTAAAATGGCTTTTTATAAAAAACTTTTGGGCTGATTGCAGCTTGTAGACCTTGAAATGGGCCAAAAGGTCTGGCCCAATTTTCAATTGCTTGTTGAGGACTTGAGGTGCACAAATGACAGTTATTTTTTCTTTCTCCAAACTGGTTCGGGTTTTTCCATTTATGTGTGGGCCAATATAAGTTAAAATCTGTTATTGTTAGAACCGGTACCGGTTGAAGAAAGTCAAAGGATTAGGTCTTACCGGATTCAAACTGGTTTTAAAGTATAGGGTTACAACCTGCTTTCAACCCTATGGTCTGGGTCTTTTCGTAACCAGTTCTTTTCATACTGGTTACGGGTTGCAAACCGTGCACCTTTTATTACACGTATTAACATACTAAATATTTTTAAATTTTTAAATTTTATTAATCATTCACCAAATAGGAAACTAAATAATAATAATAATAAATGAATTTAAGTTAGGTACATATTTTTTAACCTACATTTTTTCCATCTAAAATAAACATAACCTTACTCTTGCAAGATTAATAAAATAGATATTGATAATAACCAAGTTACATCTGGATAATGCATACAATTCATAAATCATAACACGATAAAAAAATAACAATAAGTTAATAAGCACTGCCTCTTTCCTAGCACATGAACACAAACAACATTGCCAAACCAAAGAAAGCCCAATCAGCACCATATTTGCACTAGTGGCTGAACCAACATCCTTGGTGGGTTTTGAAGCTGATGGTGTGGATTGGCCGGTGGTGGATGGTGGCGATGAGTTGCTACCGTCACTAGGGGTGGTTGTGGACGGCGTGTTGGAGCTTTGAGACACCACGTTGATCGTGAGTTTCATCCCCGTACTACAATGACCAAAAGATGGGCAAGCAAAATACATTGGCCCTGGTTGTATTAGTTTAACGGTGGTTGGGCCGCTAGAGTAGGATTCGATGGCATTACCCGTAGCACAGTTGTCGTAATCGGATTTAGATACGACGTCCACACCATGGCTACTACCGTAGTTGAATACTGCCCAACAAAATCGTCACAAAGTCATTAAACTACCAAAGGTTATTATTTTATGGTTCTCTAGAAAAATAACATGTTACATATAGACTAATTAATGTTTTTGAATGAATACTTACAAAGCGTGTCTCCGACATTGAATGTTTTGCTAGCAGCCCATGTAGTATAATCTCCGAAATTGGTCCAGCCGTTACTATCACCGACGATATGTTGCACCGCGTATGCTGATCGTGTCGCGACGCCTAAAATCAAAATAAAATAAGATGTAGCAAGTGCCATAGTTTGGTTTTTTATGTCAGTTGGTTAGGTTGTGAAAGTAGTATTCTTGTGACAAAATGGTGAAAACATGTGATTATATAGGCACTTAAATGAAATATCAATCATATAAATTTTTATATTTTGTATGTGGTAGATGGAATATTTGACTAATTCATACTTGCTACTAACTCTTACCTAATGCTTCCAACCCTCCCTTAGGCCTGGAAGTGATGATGCACTAACATAACGTACGTAATGATTTTTTTTAAAGGTGTATTAAATGAACTCTAAAACTCTTATTTTATATATCGTGGAATACATTTAACACGTAATGATTTTTTTTGAAAGGTGTGGATCAGTAACAAACCTCTTGGCTATAAAGCCCCGCTGCCCAGGATCGAATCTCTTCCGCACGTCTCTCCCTTTCAACGCTAATCGGTATATTTTTTGGTGATAGAGGGAATCAAACCTGAGAACCCCTGGGCGGGAACCACGCAAGCGTGTAAACCCTTCCATTTCCGACCAGTTGGATTGGACATCATTGGGCTTAACAGTTAACATGTATTGATTAGTTCTAATAAATCAATATTGTTTTTACAGTTATATCAACTACTCTATTTGTGACAATTGGACGATTGGATTGTATACTATTAACAACAAATGTAGCATGCCGCACGGTTACAGGAAGTCAGGAACCCTGGACCGCTCTAGCTTTCACCCATGAATGTTTTTATAAATGTGCCACTCACTTACCTAAGAAGAACATCTTTTTATATTGCAAATTAGAGAAGATATATTAAATGGGGCAGACGCGCAGACGTTTGGGGTCTGCAGATTGTTTGTTTATTGGAAGATCTTTCACTCAAAAAGGTCTTCCTGGCCTATTCTTGGTGCAGACTTGTTTCAAAGTCTTCTAAGGTCTTCAAAGGTCTTCTCCACTTCTCTTCTCCTCACCCACTACCACCACCACCACCAACCACGATCCACCACCACCACCACCGTCCACCACCACCTACCATCGTCCACCACCACCCACCACCACCACCGTCTACCACCAACCACGGTCCACCACCACCTACCACCACCCACCACCGTCCACCACCCACCTCCACCACGGTCCACCACTACCACCGTCTACCACCAGACTGCTGTAAAAAATTAGCTTATTTAAATTTCAGTTTATTTCCGCAGCTTGCAGTCATTAACAAACAAACAGTCTTCTTCTTACAGGCTGCAGACCTTTGGTCCACCTCTTCTCCTGCAGATGTCTGCAGATGTGGTCCGTAGACTGCAGACTTTTTCCTGCAGAAAAAACAAACAGCACCTTAATCATTACTTTATTTGGACGTTTAGTGTTAAGTTTTTGGATGGAATTTCATGTTTCGGATAAAAATGAACAGCCATAATAATTCTTGCAAGGTCAAGTAAACTTGTTTGCGAGTGAAGTTAGGATTTCTAAACTTCACACCAATTTCTTTCATCTTCTTTTTTTTTTTTTTTTGTGTGTCCTGGTTACATGAATAATGTTAAAATTCTGTTTATGGGTGTTTCTAAAGTTTCACCTTTCGTGGAGTTATATTATTTGGTGGTTGAAAGGATTTTACCTAATCCTATTAGTATTACCGATTACTAATAGACGTAACATATTTATGGCAAATTGCTAATTCATTGTACTAATTGTATTCTAGTTTGGTAAATATTATCTCCTCATTATGAGGATGATTTGTTATGTACTCTATATAAGGCTTGTAACCATATCAATGAGAGATCACTTTGAATTGTTCTATCATGGTATCATCCTAAAAAGATCCAACCCTTTTCTTCTTCATAATACTGCCGGCCCTACCCTCTACTACATTCTTTTGCTTTCTTCTGCTACTCACCTCTGTCTGTCCTTCTTTCTTCCTTTCATCTTTCCTCCTCGCCAACCTTTACCCATCTTTATTATCCATTCTTTCCCTCCATTACGTATCTTTCATCATGGACCCAAAACTTCACCCGGCAATGACGATCTCTAATATAAAGAACTTCATTCCTATCACTCTCGAAGACGAATCCTCGCACTACGTCACATGGTCTGAACTATTTCAGATTCATTGTCGCGCCTACGAGGTTTTCGATCATCTTCTACCCAAACAAACTGCCGAACAATCCTCCTCTGCCTCACCTGACAAACAACCAGCCCCGACATCGGCTGACGCTCTGTGGTCTCGGTTAGACGCCATAGTGCTTCAGTGGATTTACGGGTCTATCTCCCAAAGCCTCGTTCACACAATTATGCTACCCGGCCAAACCGCGTATGATGCGTGGACTTCCCTTGCTCACCATTTCAACGACAATAAACATACTCGGTCCATCTTTCTCACCCAAGAGTTCGCCAACATAAACCTCTCCAACTTCTCTTCGATGGCGGCTTATTGTCAACACGCAAAATTATTATCCGATCAACTGAACGGACTCGGATCTCGCGTTGATAATGATCGTCTCGTTCTACAGGTTCTGGCCGGTTTAACTGAGCAGTATGACGGCATAAGCACTGTCCTCGGAAACAAGGATCCCTTGCCGGACTTCTCTGAAGTTCGCTCGCGTCTCAACATGGAAGAACAGAAGAAAAAGCGATACGCCGCATCCGCCGCTCAAGCGTCCGCTACTGCACTCACAGCATCCGTCTCCTCCTCTAATGCACCTGATGATCGGAACAGGAACCGGGGTCGTGGCCGCGGCAGGGGCCGTGGCAGAGGTAATTTTGGACGGAACAAATATACTAATAATTCTAACTCTGTTTCACAGGCTACAGCGAGTCACCCCTACATAGTTTTCCCATCATCTTGGGCCGCAAGTCAATGGGCCGGCCTGCTTCAAGGAAATTCAAGGCCCAACAGTTCTACTCCACCATGTCCTTATCCAGCTAAACAAGCCCAAGCCCAGAACAATGCTGGACAAGGTCTGCTGGGCCCACGACCGGACCAGGCTTTTCACGCGGGATACACGCCTACTGATATTGAACAGGCATTATACACAATGGCTTTGAACCCACCCGATCATGGCGTCATGGACACTGGTGCCTCCTCACACTCAGCCAACGAGCAAGGTATTTATTCCCCGTCTAATTTTAATATTTGCACTAATAAAAATATCATCGTTGGTAATGGCATGTCTATTCCGGTTGTGGCCCAAGGTAACCAAGTCCTCCCCCCACCCTTCCCACCTTTAAAATTAAACAATGTCCTTTTTGCCCCTAAAATAATCAAAAACCTGATCTCTGTGAGACGCCTTACCACTGATAACTTGGTTTCTATTGAATTTGATCCTTTTGGTTTTCTTGTGAAGGATCTCAAAACCAAGG
Organism: Ambrosia x helenae; assembly: GCA_030844895.1. Taxonomy (NCBI): domain Eukaryota; kingdom Viridiplantae; phylum Streptophyta; class Magnoliopsida; order Asterales; family Asteraceae; genus Ambrosia; species Ambrosia x helenae. The sequence continues at coordinate 133,128,996 of CM061228.1, read as the reverse complement.
CACCTATCCTCAGATGTAACAGCACAGGCGATCTCTACCCACTCACGGAACAATTCTCCACCAACTTCACCAGTCCCACTGCTCTTGCCGCTGTGTCCCAAGAACGTTGGCATCAACGCCTAGGTCACCCTGGCAAAAACCTTTTACATTCTTTAAAACAGTCTTCCTTTATTAATTATGGCAAAATAAATGACAAACTATGTCAGTCATGTGTTTTTGGCAAGAGTGTTAAATTTGTAACGCCGAGCGTTTCTCGAATAATATAATAATATTTATTTTTTTTAAAACGATTCGTTAATTCGTTAACAATAATATAATATCTTATTCTTATTTTGTTAATAAGTTTAATTACCTAATTTCGCCAAATAACGCATTGTATGTAATAGCACACTAGTAAACCGACACCTATCCTTGTAAATTTCTAATCGTGAAATATTTATATATATACATACATAATAAATACGTAGTTCAAATACTTGTTTTAATTAAATCAACAAACATTACTCGCGAAATAATTGTCTAGGCATTTAAGCGAATTAAATTCACAAACGAGACCGAGTCAATATCTGGTTCGTATACGTAATAATCTTGAACTTAACCTACCCAAGACTCTACCCTATATAACAACATCATCTTCTCCATTCAAAAAAAAAAAAAACCCTAGCCACCACATCACACCAACCATCATCCCAACCACCTGCCCCTCTCTTCCCTCTCTGACAAAGCGCGCGGCAGCAGCCACCCACCGGACCACCCTAGAAGCCGCCGCCAATAGGCACCACCACTAAACCTTTCCTCTTTCCCCTCTAGAACTGCGACGGCAGCCACACACCCCTACAACCACCTTAATCTGAAGCACCACAACCACCAGCCACCGCCCACTTTCTCTCTCTAACCTCTCTCTCTTCGATCTCTCCCTCTTCTTCACGATCTACCTCCCTCTCGTCCCTCAAGAACAGCGGCCGGCCACCACCATCCCTGGTGGTGGCAGCGTGACGAGCTACAAACCCAAAAACTAGGAGGGACAACAATATTTTGGTGATTCATCGGGTGGGTTTGAGATTTGCAGGTTTGGGGTTCATGTTTGAAGTCCGTTTTGGGGTCCGGTCAGGTCAACCTTGTGAGTCTTTGGTCCGATTGCTACTGGTAAGGGTGTGAGATGACTGGAAGTAGGTTCGGGTTCGGGTGGTTGATGACGAGCTGTGGTGGTCATGCTTCTGACGGCGCTCAGCAATGAAGCCCTTCTCTTTTTTTTTTGCTTTGTCCGAATTCGGGTGGTCGTGACCAGAGCTGGTCATGGTCAGGTTTAGTCAGCTTAGTCAAGATGGTCTTCGGGTCAGCTTTCAAGCTCGGTTATACCCGGTCAACATCGGTCAAACGGGTCAGATCTGTCTACACGAGTTACGAGACGAATACGCGACTCGGGAAGGTATAACGCGCTGTGAATTTTGTTTAGTTATTTTATTTTGTTTTGTAGTACATTCTATATATAAATGTATCATAAAAAGTTAAGCGAACCGAACCGAACCGACATATGTCAATAATCATTTTATTAATAGTTAGAAAGATCGGATAAATGACTAACTTATAATTATACTTATTAGTGCGATGATAAACCAACTTCAAACGATATATGTACAAATAGTATTTTTGTCAAAAAGTATAGTTTATATTTATACTATTCATCGTGTTTATAGGTCTAGTTATATTATGTAGTGTGTTGAGAACTTGGTCGAGTGATTTTTGGGAAATATAGACAATATGAATTGTCTGGTTTTATACAAAAACAGAGGAAACTCTGCCCATTTTTTTTACAAAATATAAGAGATATACCGAGCATTCAAATCTACAATTTGTACAAATGAAGCTACGCTTTACAAATAGACGCTATCCAAACTTTAATAGGTACCTATATTAAACAGTCTTCGAAATAAACTGAAACGCGAGCCAAGTTACACGTACAATATTTTCACTGTTCTAAAATGCTTCTTTACAATTAGCTTTAGGTCGGAATTATAAATACAACATATTAAAGTATATATTTTATATCACTATACATACACGCACACTTTCGAGAAAACTAAACTCGGTATTGTCGGTTCGTTAAGTCATACACACTGCAAGACGCGCATTCGTTCAATGCGAGTCTAGGTAGTTGAATAAACTATCTTTATAACCAAGAAACGAAACAAGATTATTTGCAGTAGAATTTAAGGCATCGTTTATTTGTAATAGGATACAAGAGTTCAATTAATCCAAGTTCAGACTTTTTGCTACTTGCAAATACTTACACAGTGAATTTCAGGTGAGTTTTACATAGCCCCTTTTATTATCATCATTTTTGGGGTGAAACATGTTATAACATTATCATTGCAATTCAATCATCAATGTGTCTATGTGTTTTCTATGTTGCATTATGTCTTGAGCATGATTAGAGTAAGCACCATTCTAGCATAATCATTAACATTGATCAGCCGACGGTATACATTGATAGATCTATTGGACTGACAATCCCACCCGGATACGTGCCTCCTACAAAGGTTACGTGGGTGTTTGTTATCGCATAACATATTCAATTGGACCATGAGTGTATGGTATGTATCATTTTATAACAGTCATCAGGGTTGATTATGCACTCGATTTATTTCTAGTATGTTCTCACATATGGACTAGATTGACATGACACATGAATTGCACAACATTTTTATTCGATTATCAAAACCTATGTAATTCTCACCAACTTTTGTTGACCCAAAATATTTTCAAACTTAACATGTTTCAGGTTATAGCTTGCTTGGAGTTTAGAGTTAATGCTTGAAGATGCATATTTAGTATTTCTCATTTAATGTACAAATTCTTGTAGAACAATTGTATGTAATGTATTTAAATCAATTATTGAAATTTATTATTTACCATGAGCTACCGAACAATCATCAATACGTGACATCCCGATGTTTCCGCCATCGGTTGGGGTGTTACAGATTGGTATCAGAGCCATGGTTATAGGGAATTAGGTTATTAGAAAAATAATCTAGTCTATAACCTTAGGACTTTAACCAGTACTTGCTTCAATTACTTGTAGCTCTACCTTATCCTTATCTCTATCCCTATCCTCATCCTTATTCTTAGCCTAACTTGGTCTTGCCTACTCTCTTTCACTTACTTGCTATAATCCTAACGTATTTCTAGATTATTAGGGCAAATTCGTTGGGTTTAGACCTGATCTGTTTTGATAAGCCAACATTTTCGTTTATTCGGGGTTAGATATTTACAATCCTTGTGTTTCATTTTCATTTATACCCCCTCACTCCCGTATAAAATCTAAGTTTTGAATCCCAAAAACTTTTGCACTTCAAATCTATTTTCTTCCTTATATAATCCCTTCGTTAGCCTAAATTTCATGAAAACATTTGTGGATCTCAAAATCATATTTCATTTTACAAACTTGTAACATTACCCGCTTGTTTAATCATTTTCAACATCTAATCCAAATCGTATATTTCTCTTTACAACATATTGCATATTCTACTTCTTAAATCATATTACATTACATTCGGGCCAATTTTATTTTAAACCTCCTCCTTACATTTCTTTTTTTTTTAAAAAGGCATCCTCAACCATAAAATTTCATCATGTTCAAGATTTTAATATCCTTGTTCAAACTATAATCTCATAACCTGTTTATAGGAGATATTCAAACACCAACACTGAAGAGTACTAAATTTTCTCAAAAAAAAAATTTCATCACCCGAGGATTTCACAAACTATAGCAAATAGATATTTTGTCAAAGAGTCTTTTATTTTCACAAAAACTATTTTCTAAATTCCAAATGTTTATGTAACAATTTATTGACGTAACAAATGATTTACGATAAAAATGTTTTAATCTATTAAGAATCACTTCTTTTATGGATTAATCAAAGTCAATTATACAAAACACCTCAACAGATTCTTGATTTTCGAAATCCGATATCGTGTTTAAAACTATGACTCATCGAAATATTTTGATCTAAATCAATTTAGTTGTACTATTTAATAACTTTTGCCTTACATACAAAACCAAATTTTGGAAATAAAATCTTTCCATCCACAAGAACAAAATTTACTCTACAATTTTTCCATTGACATCTACTTATTTTAAACTTGTTCGAACTATTACAAATTTTTGGCAAATACCGCAAACATGTTTTCTTATACGCTTGTATTTAACTATTTATTCAAACCCCACGATTATTTAGCATGATCACCTTATTACTTGCGTCTTTTTGAAACCCTATAAAATTAAACCCTTTATCAACCATTTACACGTTCACCATTTTTCACAACTTTGATTATACTTTGAGTTTTCATCATCTTTCAAAATCCAAATTCACATCCTTTACCTCCTCGAACATGAACTTGATCTCCACGATAACCACACTATTGAAAACTTGATTGTTCGTTGCATCAAACTTGATTCTTAGTTATACAAGAGGATTTGATTATCTAATTGAAACATTTGATTATTTATGATACTTGAAAGCATGGAATATAAACTATTTGCTATAAACACACCTAGAGTCATTAATCTTGCCTAGAACAACTCTATTGCAGCTCACATGCTATACTTAATACTTGATGCATTTACCAACTTGCTTACATGTATGTATTATCAATTTGCAACTTATGTGTTAAGCCAAAAACAATTGTTACACTTAATCAAACAACTGGTAGGGGATGAAGTACTTGCTCAATAGTTAGTAGAGTACCAAATAACCTGCTCAACGATTGGTAGAGGTCATCATGCCTACTCAACAGTCGGTAGAGGTTCTAATAACCTGCTCAACGACTGGTAGAGGCTATCGCACCTGCTCAACAATCGGTAGAGGTTCCTACTCACTGACTGGTAGAAGTCTTTTTCCTACTCAACAGTCGGACTCATATTTGGATACATTATACATGTAAATTGATACAAAGATTTATTAGACTCATTAATACAAAGATTCAATCACAATGTCATTTTGCATTACTTACATGTGTGTTTAGAGTCATAAAAGGACACAAAACCCTAATGTAAGGTAAATTAGTGATTGCGGTCCGGAACGTAATCATGAATTTACAGGTACGTTAAGGTAGTGTGAAATTCTATCAAGGTTTTCGGTAAATAACAAATTATGAACTCTAGTTACTTGGTAGTCCATTTAGTCTTTCTATAGTCCATTAACTCATGCACTACTTTTAGGATTCCTAAAACTTAAGATTTTTATCCTCCTTGCGATTTCAAGACTCTTATCCAAAATATTAGAAACATATTATACTATTTATGTGGTGCCTAAACACAAAATTTTCCAGACCACAGTTGCCCTAATCCTACCCAATCACTCTCAACCTTGTGTTTTTTTTTAATAACTTCGGGACGAAGTTTCCAAAAGTAGGGGAGACTGTAACGCCGAGCGTTTCTCGAATAATATAATAATATTTATTTTTTTTAAAACGATTCGTTAATTCGTTAACAATAATATAATATCTTATTCTTATTTTGTTAATAAGTTTAATTACCTAATTTCGCCAAATAACGCATTGTATGTAATAGCACACTAGTAAACCGACACCTATCCTTGTAAATTTCTAATCGTGAAATATTTATATATATACATACATAATAAATACGTAGTTCAAATACTTGTTTTAATTAAATCAACAAACATTACTCGCGAAATAATTGTCTAGGCATTTAAGCGAATTAAATTCACAAACGAGACCGAGTCAATATCTGGTTCGTATACGTAATAATCTTGAACTTAACCTACCCAAGACTCTACCCTATATAACAACATCATCTTCTCCATTCAAAAAAAAAAAAAACCCTAGCCACCACATCACACCAACCATCATCCCAACCACCTGCCCCTCTCTTCCCTCTCTGACAAAGCGCGCGGCAGCAGCCACCCACCGGACCACCCTAGAAGCCGCCGCCAATAGGCACCACCACTAAACCTTTCCTCTTTCCCCTCTAGAACTGCGGCGGCAGCCACACACCCCTACAACCACCTTAATCTGCAGCACCACAACCACCAGCCACCGCCCACTTTCTCTCTCTAACCTCTCTCTCTTCGATCTCTCCCTCTTCTTCACGATCTACCTCCCTCTCGTCCCTCAAGAACAGCGGCCCGGCCACCACCATCCCTGGTGGTGGCAGCGTGACGAGCTACAAACCCAAAAACTAGGAGGGACAACAATATTTTGGTGATTCATCGGGTGGGTTTGAGATTTGCAGGTTTGGGGTTCATGTTTGAAGTCCGTTTTGGGGTCCGGTCAGGTCAACCTTGTGAGTCTTTGGTCCGATTGCTACTGGTAAGGGTGTGAGATGACTGGAAGTAGGTTCGGGTTCGGGTGGTTGATGACGAGCTGTGGTGGTCATGCTTCTGACGGCGCTCAGCAATGAAGCCCTTCTCTTTTTTTTTTGCTTTGTCCGAATTCGGGTGGTCGTGACCAGAGCTGGTCATGGTCAGGTTTAGTCAGCTTAGTCAAGATGGTCTTCGGGTCAGCTTTCAAGCTCGGTTATACCCGGTCAACATCGGTCAAACGGGTCAGATCTGTCTACACGAGTTACGAGACGAATACGCGACTCGGGAAGGTATAACGCGCTGTGAATTTTGTTTAGTTATTTTATTTTGTTTTGTAGTACATTCTATATATAAATGTATCATAAAAAGTTTAAGCGAACCGAACCGAACCGACATATGTCAATAATCATTTTATTAATAGTTAGAAAGATCGGATAAATGACTAACTTATAATTATACTTATTAGTGCGATGATAAACCAACTTCAAACGATATATGTACAAATAGTATTTTTGTCAAAAAGTATAGTTTATATTTATACTATTCATCGTGTTTATAGGTCTAGTTATATTATGTAGTGTGTTGAGAACTTGGTCGAGTGATTTTTGGGAAATATAGACAATATGAATTGTCTGGTTTTATACAAAAACAGAGGAAACTCTGCCCATTTTTTTTACAAAATATAAGAGATATACCGAGCATTCAAATCTACAATTTGTACAAATGAAGCTACGCTTTACAAATAGACGCTATCCAAACTTTAATAGGTACCTATATTAAACAGTCTTCGAAATAAACTGAAACGCGAGCCAAGTTACACGTACAATATTTTCACTGTTCTAAAATGCTTCTTTACAATTAGCTTTAGGTCGGAATTATAAATACAACATATTAAAGTATATATTTTATATCACTATACATACACGCACACTTTCGAGAAAACTAAACTCGGTATTGTCGGTTCGTTAAGTCATACACACTGCAAGACGCGCATTCGTTCAATGCGAGTCTAGGTAGTTGAATAAACTATCTTTATAACCAAGAAACGAAACAAGATTATTTGCAGTAGAATTTAAGGCATCGTTTATTTGTAATAGGATACAAGAGTTCAATTAATCCAAGTTCAGACTTTTTGCTACTTGCAAATACTTACACAGTGAATTTCAGGTGAGTTTTTACATAGCCCCTTTTATTATCATCATTTTTGGGGTGAAACATGTTATAACATTATCATTGCAATTCAATCATCAATGTGTCTATGTGTTTTCTATGTTGCATTATGTCTTGAGCATGATTAGAGTAAGCACCATTCTAGCATAATCATTAACATTGATCAGCCGACGGTATACATTGATAGATCTATTGGACTGACAATCCCACCCGGATACGTGCCTCCTACAAAGGTTACGTGGGTGTTTGTTATCGCATAACATATTCAATTGGACCATGAGTGTATGGTATGTATCATTTTATAACAGTCATCAGGGTTGATTATGCACTCGATTTATTTCTAGTATGTTCTCACATATGGACTAGATTGACATGACACATGAATTGCACAACATTTTTATTCGATTATCAAAACCTATGTAATTCTCACCAACTTTTGTTGACCCAAAATATTTTCAAACTTAACATGTTTCAGGTTATAGCTTGCTTGGAGTTTAGAGTTAATGCTTGAAGATGCATATTTAGTATTTCTCATTTAATGTACAAATTCTTGTAGAACAATTGTATGTAATGTATTTAAATCAATTATTGAAATTTATTATTTACCATGAGCTACCGAACAATCATCAATACGTGACATCCCGATGTTTCCGCCATCGGTTGGGGTGTTACAAAATTGCCCTTTAATAATTCTGTTAATGCTACTAGTTTGCCTTTTGACATTATTCATAGCGACCTTTGGACGTCACCGTGCTTAGCACGGCCGGCCATCGTTATTATGTGTTGTTTCTTGATGATTTTACCAATTTTTTGTGGACCTTTCCCATTAGTCACAAATCACAAGTCTTCGCCACCTTCACTGCCTTTCATAATTACATCCACACTCAATTTAACCGTAAAATAAAACAACTCCAATGTGATAATGGTAAAGAGTACGCAAATAATAACTTTCATGAATTTTGCAAACAAACCGGTATGCAATTTCGATTCTCCTGTCCTCACACCTCTTCCCAAAATGGTAAAGCGGAACGCAAAATCCGCACCATAAACAACATGCTTCGTACCCTCCTTGCCCAAGCCTCCCTACCACCAAACATGTGGCATCATGCTCTTGAAGCAGCTACTTACCTCCTCAACATTTTACCTAGTAAACAACATGATTTTTTATCACCCACCTATCTCCTATACCATTGCATCCCCGAATACACACACCTACGTGTTTTCGGGTGCCTATGCTTTCCACTCACCCCATCCACCACCATTAACAAATTACACTACCGCTCCCAACCATGTGTCTTCCTTGGTTATCCCTCCAACCATCGTGGATACAAATGCCTTGACTTAAAAACCAACCGCATCCTAATCTCTCGCCATGTTCAATTCGAGGAATCCATATTCCCCTACCATATTCAACACACCACCAAACCTCCAAACTATGACTTCCTTACACCTCCCCTCAACCCTCTTTGGTGGAAACACATCAGTACCACACCAAACACCCATACCCCACATCACACTGGTCCAAATCAACCTAGCCCAAATCCCGGCCCAAACATAACTCCACACACTCCATCCAATCAGACCACTCCTAATTCTAATTCATCTCACACTGTACCGCCTCCTTCCCTTATCTCTGGCCCACACAATCCCACATCACCCCAGCCCAACCCCTCCAACCTCGGCCCAACTAATACCACCCATCCGTCCCACACAAACTCACCACCTATCTCCACAAACCAACACACTACTCACACCACTCACCACGTAAACCCATCCCATCCTACTCAGCCCACCCAACCACCTGCCACCACTAGTCAACAGCAACCAACCCACCCAACTGTTCAACATCGCACCATCCATACACGTTCTATGAGTGGCATCGCAAAGCCCAAACAACTCTTTAACCTTCACACTACTACTCTCTCCCCTATTCCCAAAAACCCACAGGTTGCCTTATCCACACCGGAATGGTACAATGCCATGCACAATGAATTTAGTGCACTTCTTAAAAATGAGACCTGGGAATTAGTACCTCGCACTCCCGACATGAATATCATACGCAGCATGTGGCTCTTTAAACATAAATTCAGGTCGGATGGCTCACTCGAACGGTACAAAGCAAGACTTGTTTGTGATGGTCGCCGACAACAACCAGGTATTGATTGTGGCGAGACTTTTAGTCCGGTGGTCAAACCGGCAACCATACGCCTTGTATTATCTCTTGCTCTAGCACAGTCGTGGAAGATTAATCAACTTGATGTTACCAATGCTTTTCTACATGGTAACTTAGAAGAAACAGTCTACATGTACCAACCGTTTGGCTTTCGACACAAAGATTTTCCCGACCATGTTTGCCGCCTCAAACGGTCTCTCTACGGCCTCAAGCAAGCTCCTCGGGCCTGGTATCAAAGGTTCACAGACTTCGTCATCTCCCAAGGGTTTCATCAAAGCCGGTCTGACAACTCACTGTTTACATATCGGAACGGTCGTGACATCGCCTACCTTCTCATTTATGTTGATGACATTATTCTGACTACTTCTTCGGATAGCCTGCGAACCCGGCTTCTGGACATCTTAGCGGGTGAATTTGCAATGAAGGACTTAGGCCCATTATCTTACTTTCTTGGCATTCAGGTTCAGAGGCACAAGGATAATCTATTTCTGTCACAGACCGCGTACGCTAAAGATATTATTCATCGTGCCTCCATGGATTCATGCAAACCGGTCGCCACTCCCGTTGACACTCAATCCAAACTCAGTGCTGACACAGGCCCTTTATATACTGACCCCTCTATATACAGGAGTCTCGCAGGTGCTCTTCAGTATTTGACCTTCACTCGTCCCGACATCTCATATGCTGTTCAACAGATTTGCATGCACATGCATGCCCCTCGGGAAGCTCATTGGAATGCTTTAAAACGCATTCTCAGATACATTCAAGGCACGTTGGATCTCGGGCTTCACCTTTCACCGCCTCTTCTATCTCTCTCCGCGCCTACACGGACGCCGACTGGGCAGGCTGCCCCGACACCAGACGCTCCACCTCTGGCTACTGTGTCTACCTAGGTGATAACCTAATCTCCTGGTCATCCAAACGACAGTCCACTGTTTCTCGATCGAGTGCGGAGGCGGAATATCGCGGGGTCGCCAACGTTGTTGCAGAAATTTGCTGGCTACGTAATCTCCTTCTTGAATTACATCACCCGCTAGTACGCGCGACCCTGGTCTACTGTGACAATATCAGCGCCATTTATCTGTCTGGAAACCCCGTCCAACATCAGCGGACAAAGCACATTGAACTGGATATTCATTTTGTTCGCGAACAGGTTCAACGTGGTCATGTTCGGATCCTACATGTCTCATCTCGTCACCAAATTGCTGACATATTCACCAAAGGTTTACCTCGCGTCTTGTTTGAAGATTTTCGATCCAGTCTCAGTCTTCGGCCACCCTTCGCTGCGACTGAGGGGGAGTAATAGACGTAACATATTTATGGCAAATTGCTAATTCATTGTACTAATTGTATTCTAGTTTGGTAAATATTATCTCCTCATTATGAGGATGATTTGTTATGTACTCTATATAAGGCTTGTAACCATATCAATGAGAGATCACTTTGAATTGTTCTATCAATTACGTCTAAAGTGTATTAATCATATGTTTTGTTACAAGTTTCCATGGGATTTTTGATGTTTTGTAAATTGAATTTCAAAAAGTTATTGGGTTCTAATATATCGACTTTGATGATAGATGCAAAATTTAGCACCCAACATCTATGTTTGGTTGTCAAAAATCATTATAAGTTGGACAAAATCCATTTCTAATATATTATATATCGAATTTGGTTATGAAAAAAATCAGCACCCAACATCTAGGTCTCAAGTTAGATGAGCATGAGTAATTACCTTGACGAAGATTTACGGTGGGGGTCAACTCATAAGTGAAGTTTGTTGGCTATAAGTAATATATTTGGTGGTAAAATAGTTTTTACATTAACAAAAAGGGTCATCTATCTTTGTTATGTTTTATGTAATGTACTAATCTTATATGATCCGTTACTTGACATGTCAGTTTTACCAGGCTTAAAATCTATAAGAATCATGAAAACACCATGAAGTAAAATATGTACAAGAGATTTTGTTTACTAAGAATGATTGTGAACAAACTCTGTGTATGAATGAGCGAAATTGGTTTTAAAGGCGTTATCGATTTATTTGAGATTAAACTGAGCTCATACAAAGAGAGCTTTTATTGAGTTCGTGTTTTGCTCGAGCGATTAAACAATAATTTAGTATAATTATTTATATACCGACTTTATAATACCCAATCTAATCATGTAGTATCCAAACACACTATTAGATATTTTAGTGTAATGAGATCGACTTTGTGACCCAAAGTTTTCATAATATGCATCAAATAGGTTAAGAGTGTGGTGTGCATACATGGTTGAGTCTGTAATGATTTTATGTGTTTAGGAACCTAATCGGTAGTTAAGGATTAAGCCCCTAAACAATAGGGGTTCCAAGGGGGCAACACACTCTTAGCAAGGGTCCTGGTCAGCGCCCATGGGAGCAGAAAATTTTTGCATTAATGCATTAGTAAATGTTTCGAAAATTGGATTTTTTTTGAAAAGTTGAACTTCATTAAAAAAACGCCACAAGGGACCTCAAAGCAAGGACCCAAGGGCAAAAACAAACCAAGTTACATAATGTTCAAAGGATTATTACACCAAGCGATCCAATCTAAATCTTTAAATCTGGATCTATTCTGAATCCAAAAAAACGAAGTCAACTTTATATGCTCCACCATCTCGATGGCTCTTCGACGCTTGTTGTTGAAAATACGGTTGTTCCTTTCGTTCCAAACGACCCATAAGGTGGTTATGATGATACCTTTTAAGATATATTTATCGGATTTCGAATTGCCTTGAGAGTCTACTACCTTGAGGAGGTCCGAAACTTCAAATGCAAAGATAGGAGCGATACAACACCAAGCATCAATTCTTGACCAAAGTTCTGCTGCGTAAATACATCCAATAAACAGATGATCCGAGGTTTCTGCAGCCGAATTACAGAATGCACACGAGTCACTTGGTAGGGGAACGCCTCGCTTCAATAATTCAGTCTTAGTAGCCAACCGATCAATAGTAGCCCGCCACGCCATAATCTTACACTTGAACGGCACCCAACCTTTCCTTGACCACTGACGCGTAGTCTGCTGAGTGGAGCCCGAAATCAGCAGCTTTTTGGCCCCCTTCACTGAGAACATCCCGTCTTTATCCGGTGTCCAAATCCATCTGTCTGTGCCCCCTTTCCACTCGTAGTCATGTATAGCCGATAAGAGCTGAAACAATTCGGAGATCTGAGCTTCAGAGTTCGGTGCTGTTCTCCATTCCCAAGATAAAATCTTCTCTCCATTTATAACTTGTAAACGCTCTGCAACAGAAGCCCATTTCCGTCTCTCAATCCTGAATAAGTTGGGTAAAGATAACGTAACGGCTCATTGTATAACCACGGATCAGCCCAAAAGCTGATAGACGCCCCTGTACCCACTATAGCCACGAAACAGTTGTTAAGATGAGTGCCATTTTGAATTCTCTTTTCTCCTATTTTCGTGATGTGTTTCCAGCAACCGGACGCTGATATAGAGCATGGTAGCGACGTCCAAGATCTACTTGATCCGTGGCAACCGAGGATCACTTTCTTCCATAAACTATGGCCTTCTGTTTAATCTTCGATATAAAATTTGGCAATTTTTAATCAATTTAAAAAAACAAATTGTACAACTGCCACAAGACGCATCTAACCCTCCAACCACTAAATTCGTATGTTTTTTTTCATTTGGTCATATGCATGTTCTAAAAATACACACATATTCATACTTTGTTCTTGAAGAAATTCATTTGACTTTTATCCAATTGAAGAATTCGAATGAACAGAAAATTATACTGTATGGGCTAATGCTATGATTTTAGGATTACAGGTTAAAAATAAACTTGGTTTTATTAATGGTGATTGTGTTAAACCTGTTCATTATTCTGTGTTAGCTAAACAGTGGGATAGATGTAATTCGGTTGTGTTAACTTGGATTCTAAATTCTATATCTGAGGAACTTTACCTAGGACAAGTTTATTCTAAACTAGCTTCTGAAGTATGGAAAGACTTAAAGGAAACATACAATAAGATTGATGGATCTGTGGTATTTGATTTATATCAAAAGATTAATTCGTTTAGTCAAAATGGTATGTCTGTTTCTGATTATTATCATAAATTGAACATAATGTGGAAGCAACTTGATCAAATATTGCAACTACCTGCTTGTGTATGTGATGCTTCTAAAGAATTCAATAACTATAACCATATGATTAAGTTGATGCAATTCTTAATGGGTCTGGATAATGTTTATCAGAATGTTAGAACTAACTTGTTGATTAGGTCTGAACTTCCTACTATTAAGGAAGCCTTTGCTGTTGTTTCTCGTGAAGAATCACATAGGAATTCTGTTGGTTTGTCTAAAACTGGTCAAACTGTTAGTTTTGCTGCTAATAGAATCATTAATGAAGGAGTTAATAATACAATTGTTTCTAATAATTCAACAAAACGGTTTACAAAAGGTGTTAATCAGAATCTAAAATGTACTCATTGCAATAAAACTGGTCATTTGGTTGATAAATGTTTTGAATTAATTGGATACCCCTCTTGGGCCAAACCCAGGGGTAACCAAACTAAAAGAAATGTAGTGAGTAATAATAGTTCAGCTGATACTACTAATGTGTGTACAACTACTTTGACTAGTGAGCAAGTTAGTAGATTGTTAAGTTTGTTGAATACTAAGGAAGGTGATTGTGCTCCTGTCTGCAATGTTGCTGGTAATTTTTTCTGTGCTTCTGCCTGTGGTACTAGTGTTTATTGTTTTGCTAGTATGGGAGGGGAGTTAGTTGGTATTATATGGTTAATGGATTCAGGTGCCAATGAACACATGGTCAATAGTGAAAAGGGTTTATTTGATTATGTTGATGTTTCTGAGTTAAATATTAAAGTAAAACACCCTAATGGTACTTTTGCTTTAGTAACTAAGATAGAAAACTAAAATTAACTGATCAAGTAATTTTACAAGATGTGTTAGTTGTCCCTGAATACTCTATTAACCTGTTGTCAGTTCATAAATTGGCTAGAGATAATAAGATGTTTGTTGGTTTTTGATGAACACAAATGTTATCTCCAGGACTTAACAACAAAGAAAACCCTGGTGATTGGTGAACAGTCTGATGGACTGTATTTTTGTGGCAATACCTCTGTGAATGATAAGGTGTGTTGCAATAGCTTTAGTGTGTTTAATATGTGGCATAGTAGACTTGGACATCCTTCAGACCATGTTCTAAAGATTTTGAAACCTGAGTTAAAAATTAGTATAGATCATAAACATAGTCCATGTGAAATCTGTCATAGGGCAAAGCAACATAGAGAACCATTTCCACTTAGTGATCATAAATCAACTAAGTTAGGAGAATTGGTTCATCTTGATGTTTGGGGCCCTTATAGGATAGCTGACAGAGATGGTGTGAAGTATTTTCTTACCATTGTAGATGATTACTCTAGGGCTGTGTGGATTGGTTTAATGAAATATAAAACTGAAGTGTTTTCTAATATTCAAGATTTTGTTAGTTTGTTAGAAAATCAGTTTAAAAAGAGGGTAAAAATCTTTAGAAGTGACAATGGTCTTGAATTTGTCAATAGTCAAATGAATAATTTCTGTAAAAGTAAGGGAATTATTCATCAAACCACATGTGCCTATACTCCTCAACAAAATGGAATTGTTGAGAGAAAGCATAGACACCTGTTGAATGTTGCCAGATCTTTACTGTTTCAAAGCAACATACCTATCAGGTTTTGGACTGATTGTGTGCTTACTGCTTCTTATCTTATCAATAGGACCCCATCCTCTGTGCTTGCTGGAAAAACTCCTTATGAGTTAGTATATGGTTTTAGTCCCTTTCTTGACCACCTTAAAGTGTTTGGATGTCTGTGTTTTGCAACAGTTTTGAATGAAACTAATAAACTAGAAAGTAGGGCTGAGAAATGTGTGTTACTTGGATATTCCTTGGAAAAGAAAGGTTATAAGTTGTTCAGTTTGGACAACAAAACCATTCTTTATTCCAGAGATGTTCGTTTTTATGAGACATGCTTTCCATTTAAAGAACCTATTGTTTTTGAAAAATATAATGCTGTTTTTGATAAAACTGTAAATTCTATAAATTTTTTTGATCAATTTGAAAACACAGATGTGGACAACCACTTGGAGGTGAATGATCCCGATGATGAGGAAAGGGAAAATGGTAACAATAGGAATTTAGGAACACACGGGTCTCAACAATCTGATTCTCATGGTGTTGTTACTGGCATGGCTGGGAATCAGCAGCCTAGCAACACCAGTACTGAGACTGATAGGGTTGAGGATGTGAGTACTAAGCATGACCTAGACCAACAATCTGAGGGTGACACTATCCAAGATCAGGTTCAAACAACTGTTAGAAAATCAAGTAGAAACAGTAACTTTCCTCAGAAATATAATGATTTTTTAGTTGAAGGGAAAGTTAAGTATAGCTTAGATAAGGTTGTTAATTTTTCTAAACTATCTTATGAAGCTAAATGTTTTTTTTGTAACACTTGATAAAGAATTTGAACCTAAACACTATAGTCAGGCTGTTAAGAGTCAAAATTGGGTAAATGCCATGAATGATGAATTAGAGGCATTACATAGGAATGATACTTGGGATATAGTGGAATTACCTAAGGGTAGACATAAGATAGGGTGTAAGTGGATCTATAAGATCAAATACAAGTCCAATGGTGAAATAGATAGGTATAAGGCTAGGTTAGTGGCCAAGGGTTTTAGTCAAAAAGAGGGTATTGACTATGAGGAAACCTTCTCACCAGTTGTGAAACTGGTTACTGTTAGGTGTGTTCTAGGTTTGGCTGTTCACAATGGTTGGGATGTCTACCAACTGGATGTGAATAATGCTTTTTTGTATGGGGATTTGTTTGAGGAAGTTTACATGTCTTTACCAGAAGGGTTTGGTAATTCTAGTGGTAATCAAGTATGTAAATTGAAAAAATCTCTATATGAGTTGAAACAAGCCCCTAAGATGTGGAACCAAAAGCTTGTTAGTTCTTTGTCTGAGTTTGGCTTTGTACAAAGTCATTGTGATTACTCTATGTTTGTAAAACAAAATGCTTCTGTGTTACTTGTAATTCTTGTCTATGTGGATGATATTATAATTACTGGTAACTCCTTAGAAGAAATTGAATTAGTTAAAAATTGTTTTTAAATCTAAATTTTTAATAAAAGATCTTGGTGAATTAAAATACTTCTTAGGAATAGAAGTTATTAAAACTAGTGATGGGTTATGTTTGACCCAAAGGAAGTATTGTACTGAATTATTGGCTGAGTATGGTATGTTAGGATGTAAACCCATATCTTGTCCTATTGAACAAAACCATACCTTAACCAATATTGTATCTTCTAGTGGTAAATTATTGGATAATCCTGCTGGATATCAACAGTTGGTGGGAAAGTTAATTTATCTTTCCCACACACGTCCTGATATATCCTATTCTGTCCATTACTTAAGTCAGTTTATGCATAAACCGATTGAAGGACATCAAAGGATAGCTTTCAGGCTCTTAAGATATTTAAAAAATGCCCCTGGAAAAGGAATACATTTTTCCAAAGGGAAAAACTTTGACTTGATTGCCTTTTCTGATTCAGATTGGGCAAAGTGTGTAATAACCCGGAAATCCGTTACAGGATTTTGCATTTTTTTTGGGAGAAAGTCTTGTTTCATGGAAAAGCAAGAAACAAGCCACTATTTCTAGGTCCTCTGCTGAAGCAGAGTATCAAGCAATGTGCTCAACAACTTGTGAAGTTATGTGGATTAAGAATCTGTTGTTTGAATTAGGAGTCATAGTGAACTTACCAGTTCAGTTGAACTGTGATAGTTCTGCAGCCATCTCAATTGCTGCTAATCCGGTATTCCATGATAAGACGAAACATTTTGGTCTGGATTTGTTTTTCTTAAGGGAACAGATCTCAAAAGGGATTATTAAAACTGAAAAGGTTAATTCTGAAAATCAATTAGCTGATTTGTTCACCAAAGGGTTGTTAACTCATCAGCATAACAGGTTATGTGCTCTTATAAAAATGATAGACATGTTTCAGGTATAAAATTGTGGGGGGGGGGGGGGGTGTTGAAAGTATAGTCTCTTGGACTTACAATTTTATATCTATACATGGTGTCATTTTTATAAATATAATCTTCTTTTATAAAAGTTTTATATAGTTGTTGTACTTTAATATTTTGCATAAGAGTTTGCAGGTTGGGCTTGTAGATGGATTGGATTGTAGATGGATTGGATTCTGTTCGTGATCTTGGTCCGGCCCAATTTGGAGATTTGTTGCTGATTCAAGAAGGCCCATTGACCTGGGTAATCTGATCCAGTCCTATTTGGCTATCTGGCCCATTTCGTTTATATCAGTATAGATGGATTGCCACGTTGGCAATCCATGTCAACAAACACAAAGTAATGAAGGCCGTTAGATTAAAGGAGTTCTGGCCGTTGATTTGTGGAGAAGAAACACAAATGCCTCAACTATAAATAGCTGAGGCTTCTCTCTCCTTCATACTTTACACTCTTCGATATTATTTCAGTCTTTTCCTTTCTCTCACTTTATTAGGGTTTCGAGATAGATCAGGTTATTCTGATCTTGTTGTTCTCAGTTTGTTACTCTTTTTTGTTATAAGTTGTTCAGGATTAGAACAACTCTTTGTGAGTGAGTCTGTGTTAGGATTAGAGTTATTTCCCTGTATTTTAAGAGTCAATGTAATTGTTTTTTCTATTCAAGCAATAAGAAGTATTATATGTTCTTGATATCATGTTCTTGACAATCTGAAAGTGGTTTTCACGACTATCAGATTATCCAAGTGTAATTTCCCAACTTTACATAACACAAATGTACATATTTTTGTTGAAAGCTAACCAATATGGGTGTTCACAGTCTAGTTCGACCAATTTCATTCTATATTCCTAAAATTGAATCATATACTCTCAACCAGTCAAAACCAAAGTATGAATCAAACCGTATATATTGGGTTCAGTCAACTTTAAAAGAGATCACTAACAAAAATAAAAAATAGCTATAACCAAAAAAATATATATTGCATTTAAGAGTAATGATCAAATACAAAGTGTTTTTTTTTTTTTTTTTTTTGTGAGAACTGTGAGAATCAAAGGGGGGAGGAGGGAATTTATTTTTTTTATAATTTTTTTCCCATGTGCTTAAACATACTTTCTAGATGAATAATACAAAAAAAAAATATTTTTTTTAGTATAATTACATCATTAAAGTAAATACATTAGTTTACACTAGAGTAATTATGTAATTACTCTACAACAGTAATTACGTAATTACTCTAAACCAAAATTTATTTATTTTTTGTTTTTTATAGATTTCAATACTATAATACATGTTTAACAATATGGGAAAAAAATTCGAAAAAAAAAATATCTTCCTTTGATTCTCACAGTTCTTACAAAAAAAAAAACACTTTATACAGGATCTTTCCCCTACATTTAAAATACATCATGCGGTTGTTTTGGCGAAATTTTTAAATAAAAAAATTACAAAAAAAAAATAATAATAATAAATAAATACTGAAATAAACAGAAAACTGAAAACACAGGGCTGTGGCTTTTATTTGGTCGAACCACAATATTGGATAAGGAGTGGATAAATAATTAAATATGATTCCTTCTACAACTTGAACAACATGTCAAAAACTATGAACCGCTTCCAGTATTATTATGTGTACCCTGGTGGCCTGCTATGACAAAACAACCCAACACACTCGATACCACAAATATAGTTCATTGCAAAACAAAAAACGTCAATCAACTTGGTTTTAGTTTTCAATTTATCCCTAAAGTTTCAGTTAGCTTAAAACTAGGCATTCTTTGTAAAAACTGCCTTAATTAGATATAGCTCATGACAATCGATTTGGACGAACCGTTATACCGCTTTTAGTGCACTTAAGTTAACATGGTCCGAAACTACCAGCTTAAGGACCACGAGCCATTGTTATTTGGTTAGTCGATTATACGCGTCGTCTATACAACTAACCTACTGGTCCACGAAAGAAGTGACAGTTAAAACGTTCACTTTACCATTTTACCCTTTAGTTGTTGACTGACTATAGCTGCAAACCAAGTTATCATAGTTTTGGGCTGTTTCTGCAAATATTTCCAAATATCTAATAAAGTGTGATTTCAGATTCAATGGTTTGCAACATGTCTAGAAAATGCAAATTGTACTTCAATGTTCTTGTTTTTGTATTTGTATTTGTATTTTTAAGGTGACTTAAAAAAAGGTGTCATTTTTCTTGCAACTTTGTAAAGTGATGTACTATCCCTTATAACATTTTAATTTCTGCTCAAAACTACATACAAATTAGTCGGTTAACTAGGCGGTTAATCCTTTCCCAGCCTTACAATAACATACAACCCTACCATGTCATGTAAGTTCATTTGCTAACATTAAAAGAGTAATGAAAAGGAGGAATACTTATCAAAAATTCATTTGGCTTTTCCCTGCAGTTTGTGAAACACCACGAGGGATATTTTACCGCTTCGATAAATCATATGACCTTGTCACTGATTATTCCTGCAAAAAGTCAACTCTTACTATTATAAACGGATCTAAACGATACAGAAATGCTATATCGAAAGAAGGCCCAAAAAAATATAGCGGGATGCAAAATGCAACTGACAAATGAATCGACTAAATTCAGCAAAATACGGGATTCTATGCATACACACACACACGTTGCACACTTGCGCAATTGAGATTTTTTTTTTATTTGTTGACCAAATTAATAAAACCATTAACCATAACAATTCAGTGTGAGAACACTGCAAAGTTGAAAGAGGCAGAGTATGAATAGCCTAGATATAAACAGTTGGTCCCCACTGGACCAAATGCAAATTGAGAAGGGTACTTCCCCTAAACATATAATATACATTCTGCTTTGACATTCATAGTACTTGATAATAAAACTGTATACAATCATAAAATTTAACAAATTAAGTGTAGTCATTTTCAAAGTTTTTTAGCTTATAAATAGACAAGATTTATAACAAAATCCCCAAACCTTCAAATTTAACCTTGAGAAAGAGAGAAATAATGGTAATGAAGAGAGAATTATCAGATAGTTCATTTATCAGTGTCATGACACTTACCGAAAAATGCCAACAAAATATACCTGAACAGTACATTCTTCCTCCTTTCCAAAGACCAAACCCTAGCCATGTTGACCACATTTCTACCAACCACCCAGTCATCGACCTTTCCAAGACGAACCACCCTGCACACAGGTCCCAACTAATCAATGAAGTGCGTACTGCCTGCAATCAGCTTGGCTACTTTCAGGTATTTATTTAAGAAAATATTATACATACATTGGTATATAAAATGATTATATTTGCTTTGCATACATGCACTTCCAGGCTATATATGTCTTCAAATTTCAGTTCTCACGATACCATTTTAGCCAAAGTAACGAGGCGTGCTAGATTTATATCACTTTTTTAGTATCAACTGAGAATAATTTTACAAGTAAATATAGTGTGCATGCATGCAATATGTTATAGATATCATTTTGCTCAGATAAAGATAAATGTATATTTGAAGGTAATAAACCATGGGATCCCTACTTCGGTGATGAAAGATGCCCTGGACACTGCTGAAGAGTTCTTTAATTTGCCAAGTGATGAAAAGACATGTTTTGCTTCAACCGACGTTCATGAGCCTGTAAGATATGGCACTAGTGTGAATCATGGGACAGATAAAGTGTTCTACTGGAGAGACTTCATCAAGCATTATGCTAATCCTATATCAGACTGGATCCATTTATGGCCTTCCAATCCTCCAACTTACAAGTAAATAAATATATTAAACTATATTCTTCTTTCACCAAACATGACAAAATTTAACTTTGGATTACTTATTTTTCATACAGAGAGAAAATGGGAAACTATGCAACGGCAATGAAGGTATTACAAAAGCAATTAATGGAAATGGTTCTTGAAAGCCTAGGCTTGAATGTAAATTACTTACATGATGACATTGAACAAGGTTCTCAAGTGATGACAGTGAACTGCTACCCATCGTGCCCTGAACCAGATCTTGCACTAGGGATGCCACCTCACACGGATTTTGGTACAATAACTATCCTAAACCAAAGCCATCAAGGACTTGAAATCATGGACCATGACAGAAAATGGCACCCTGTTCCATTTATCCAAGGTGCGCTAATAGTTCAGTTGGGAGATCAACTTGAAGTGATTAGCAATGGTAGATACAAGAGCGTCCCGCATAGGGCAATTCTCAACATGCAGAGGAAGCGGTTTTCAATTGCAAGTCTTCACAGTATGCATATAGAGAAAAAAGTAGGACCTGCACCGGAGCTGGTTGATGAGCAACACCCTGTTGCCTATAGAGAAGGGAGCTTTGCGGGATTTCTTGATCACATTTCTGCTAAATCTGTATCAAAAGGAAAGTACATTGACACATTGAAAATTAAATGAAGATGATGTGTGACAGTGTGAGGTATAATACAAACAAGCATCAAAATAAGTCTTCAAAAAAGATCATGTTCAATGCATGTATTAAACAAGCATCAGTCAGCCTTTTTACATGTAATAATTAGTTAACTGATCAACTTATTATTTATTGATCAATTAGCATTTATCCAATGTCCTCATGTTTAATTCTGTCTCATTCGGTCTTTCTTCCCATCACTAATCGAAAATGATAGATGACGGACGTACAATGTGATTCTGGTGAGACATAGTGACAGCCATAGCTAATCTCAAAACTTGCACGTATTCCGGAACAGTTGCGAAGCTTGAGCGGAAATTTCGGGGGGCCGGAAGTCACCGGGTGGTCGAAACCGTATATACCAAAAAAATTATATACGGATACCATATAATCGGTTTCGGAGCGAAAATTTCGGGGGGTCGGCCGCCCCTCCCCGCCCCTATAAAGCTACGCCCTTGTTCCGGAATATCTAAACGAAGTGATTAATATTTTAACCTAACAAAACAATCTCTACTCAGCCAACTTAATAAATTACATGCTAAACCACCAATTCCTATAACAAACATTACAATGGCGCATATAACCAAATCAAAAATCATATCAACAAAGCAGTGACTCGCTTAGTCGCTTATTACAAATTTTGAGCTTTCTGTTCATCTTCTTAAGTAACAATTTATACCCAAAATTACCTAAATTGTCCAAGAAAAGCAAAATTATGTTCCTAATGTATAGCCGGAAGTAGTGTCCGATGCAATTCTTTGCATGTCTAGCATACTGTATTACAATAACAGTGTATAACTAATTCATAGTTTAATAGGCATAACACATAAGAGCAGGCCTTCTCCCAAATGTATCTGCACATTTCTAGGTTCAAATCAACAAAAATCTTTTGTCAGCCTCATGTTAATTATTAGCATGAGGACACATAATCACAGTAATTAAACAAATATTATCTATTATGAAACAAATATTCTAATTATCTACTACTATGAAACAAGTATTAAAATTAGGTAAAGGGGAATACAGATTAAATAGTGATCGATTTTAAACGGCTATGATCCTGCATCCATCCAAATTAGGGGTAACAATGCAAACAACAACATGCAATCAATCATCTGTTGCAGCATTGTCTCTCTCGTCGTCAAACTTCCGTCAACGACGGCCGTATGACCTCCGATCGGTAAACAGTTTATACAGAAATCTTATAGGGCCCGCCGCCCAGTACGGCAGTTTTTGGAACAAAAGATATTGGTGGGGTTTATTTAGACTATAAGGAGTGGTGTGTCATGTGGCACTTGTGGGACCGTTGAGGGGGGGAATAATTGTAGGGAGTGGAAGGGGGGGAAGAGGGGGAAGGAAATAATATTATATTGTGTTAAAGTTAAAAAAGAAAAAAAAACTGACCAATAAAAGCATGCCACGTCCCACACAATCCCCCCACGCCGGTGAAGCCACCCCCGCCCCACCCCCCACGCCAGACTCCCGCCCTACCGGCGGCGGTGTTCCCGCCCTTGAAAGCCTTTCTCGCCCCTTTCCCGCCCCCCACTCCGTTCAGTCTTATGGGTGGTTGGGCATGTTTGGATAAACTTATTTGAGGTAAAAAGGACTTTTTATTAAAAGGACTTATTAACTTATGACTTTTTAAAAAGGAGTTTTTAGAAAAGTGTTTGGATTAGCTTATGTGGTGGGGAAAAACAATAAGTTGATAAGTTAGTTTGTAAAAAAATGTTTGGTTTAACTTATTTAGGTAAAATGACAAAAAAGGGTATAAGGAGTGAAGATGTAAGGATATAATAAGGGCATGTAGGTAAATAACCATCAAATAAGTTATAAGGAGGTTCAAAAAGTCACTCCTCCCTTACTTTTCCAAAACAACTTATCATAGGCAAACAAAAACTTAAAACAAAACGTCTTTTTCCTTTTGCCAAACACTTTTTGCAACTTATTAACTTTTTGGAAAAGTTATAATTTATAAGGAGGTGGAAATAAGGAGAGCCAAACATGCTTTAAACCTCCCACCTTCTATTTTCACCCCCTCAAAGCGCCTCGCTTAGGCCTAAGCGAGGCGCTTTGAACTCATTCCGATGAGGTCAGTACGAGGGGCAGAAAAAGCTGATTTTTAAATTCGAAGCGTCTCGTTTAGGCCTAAGCGAGGCGCTTCGAGAGGGTAATTTATTTTGGTAGTTGTTTTGATGTTTTGAGTTGGTTTTTTTATTTTTTTTTAATTTAATAATTATAAAAAGTTAAAAAAATTAAAAAACAAAGTAATAACCCTAATCATTGTCAATGACTTAAACTTGACATCATCAACCACGTATAGTCAATGAATGCGGTATGCGCGTTAAATTTCATTAAATGCGGCAATACTTGGATCCGATTGGAGTCTGAAGCTTCGTGTGTCATCTTGGTCGAACTCATGTTGCAACATTCGTCTTGTGTGTCAGCGATGAAGGCAACATACTTGAAATCAATGGGAAGATAAACAATCCTCATCCACAATGTTCTTACCTATAGCTACCAACCATCCGGTTGTTTTCAGGTTGTCTTCATCGTTGACCGTTATCTCTCGGATAACAACTGAAAAGTTGTCTTCAATGATTATAAAGAAACTTGAAAGTAATTACAAGAAGATGATCAAAGATGCTACAACATAACTTGCACCGGCTTGAGATATGAGTTTGATTAGCTTAAATCTCTCTGATCCATGGTATCCACTTTCAAAGGATCCATGACATTACATTCTCTAGAAGTTGCTAAAATAGTTAAACAAAAGCTGAAATTATACAGTTATTTGGAATGTTCCTGATCATTACAGTGAGATTGATAACTTCTCTATGGAAGCAACAAATTCAAAACAGAGGTAGGTTTGCCAGAGGGTCACTATTCATACATAAAGAGTATAATCAAACAAGGGTTGTTATCGGAGAGATATCGGTCAACGATGAAGGCAACCGTAGCGAGTGTGAAGATCAAGATCAAGATGAACAGTTACGGTCAACGATGAAGGTGTGTTGTATGTATAAAATTGTGAATAATTGTGAGAGTCGATATGAGAGCAATAATCCATCGAGAACTAGAGAAACAGAGAATAAGAGAAGAGATAATAACATATGAGCTACAACGACGTCGTATTTTGGAAGCTGAAGTTCGGAGAGAACTAAATGCCGTTGACGGAGAGATGTCACGACGTTAGTGGATCGGAGAGTGTTCCGTTACAGAGATTCAAGCTAATCAAACTCATATCTCAAGTTGGTCTAACAACTGAATTTGACTTGCTTGCATAGGAATCTTGTACGAAATCATTCTCACATGAATATCCTTTGATGAATGTATTAGGGGTTGGAAACTCTGAAGACCAGATATCTGTCAACGATGAAGGCAACATACTTGAAATCAATAGGAAGATAAACAATCCTCATCCACAATGTTCTTACCTATAGCCACCAACCATCTGGTTGTTGACTTCTTCTCTATACAGAGTGACGATAGGCGTTTTCGATTTCCAAATGAATCAACGACTTAAACTTGACATCATCAACCACGTATAGTCAAAGATTTATTCTCCATATCCATACCTTGTTTCAAGTATCTTGTAAAATTCATTTCGTCTTCAAGACTCCTATGAGTCAACAAAGGTTGACTTTTTTGAGCATTAACCATGACTATATTACATTATTATTATTATTATTATTATTATTATTATTATTTATTATATTTGTAATTTAGTTCCTTTGTTTTATTATTATAATAATTTATTATTATCAAGAATCGGAAATTAGTAAAACGATTTATGAAAGTATCAAGAATCGGATATTAGTAAAATTAGTAAAACGATTTATGAAACTAACAATAAATAAGTTAATAATAATAAATCATTGCTCAGACGTTAGGGTTTGATAAACACAAAACTTATTATTTAAAAAGCAACAAAAACACAAATCGTACCGTGAAATAAAGAGAGGCCCATTAGGAGTGTCGTGGAGGAAGATCGTCGGTTTGCTGTAGTCGATGATGGCACAGAGGTTAGCGGTAACTTTAAATTTTGAATGATCGTCGGTTTGCTCTCTATATACCAATCAACAGTCGATCCGACTGTTGATTTCTCTCTATAACTGGTACAACTTTTCAGGCAAGCAAGTAAAATTCAGTTGTTATCGGAGAGATATCGGTCAACGATGAAGGCAACCTGAAACGATATGAACATTTATAACCTTTCTGTACCTGTGGCCAAAAGAACCTGATAAAGGTGTACACGAGTATAATCAAACAAAGGTTGCCATGAGTTTGATTAGCTTGAATCTCTCTGATCCATTGTATCCACTAACCGTAGCGATCATTACAGTTATTTGGAATGTTTCTGATCATTACAGTAACGAAATCAATCTCTCAAATCCATGGTATCCACTATCAGGTTGTCTTCATCGTTGACCGCTATCTCTCGGATAACAACTGAAAAGTTGTCTTCAATGATTGTAAAAAACTTGAAAGTAATTACAAGAAGATGATCAAAAGATGCTACAACATAACTTGCACCGGCTTGAGATATGAGTTTGATTATTATCGTATTTGCAACTTAGTTCCTTTCTCTCGAAAAACAATCCGATTGTTTAAAAGTATCAAGACTATGAAATTAGTAAAACAACTGAATTTTACTTGCTTGCATGAAAAGTTATTTTTAAATGTTTGGTAATATATTTTTAAATGTTTGATCTGCAATATTTGAAAATTATCATTTCTTGACATGCTTGGTAACACCTTGATCTGTAATATCTGAAAATTATCATTTCTCAAAAAGTAATTAAAAACACTTAAAAATGAATTAAAAACAATTGTTGCGAGTTAGGTTTAGTCGGAGGACCACGTACAATGATTCATCAAAGTTGTACAAAGCTGGATGTTTTTACTGGAAAACCAAAACGAGCAATTAACGAAGCGAAACGGAGAGATATAATTTTCTTGGCTTGGAAACAACTTAAAAGAACCAAAAATGAATTAAAATTATTTTTTGGTGATTAACAGATAATTTTAAAGAATTAAAAGAAATTCAATTTTTTTTAAAAAAAGGCCAAAGCGCCTCGCTTTTCCTGAATTCCTTCAAACTCCGGAATACACTATTTAATTAAATCTTTTCTTGTCACTCTCTTTCTTTTCTCTTCTTAATTCTCTTAATTTTGTAATCAGCAATCCTCGCCCACCTAAAATAGGGCGAGTGCGTTCACATCCGCGTCCTAGTCGTCAGGGCATAGTGAGAGATTCCAATTTTAATTTAAAAAAATAAACATAATTACAATTAAAAAAAATACACAAAAGAACTTGAGAGAATGGCATCTATTCTTATTTCTCAACCATTCCAACATAGTTCAAACAACCATCATATTTTGATATTGAATATCAGAATATGCTGCCATTCCATTAAAAAAAAGTCCCATTCCAATTTGCTAGAACCAGATAACAGAATCCAATACTAGACGCAATGTTAGAGTACCAAAAAAATTGATAAAAGATCCAAAAAGAAAATAAATCTGAAACTGTCATCATCTATTACAGAACAAAACTGAGGAAAAAAAGTATCTCAAAGTAACAATTAATCAGTCTCCATACGTCCCAAAATCTCTAAATCACTTGATAAAAGGAAAAGAAAAAGAAAAAGAAAAAGAAAATGAAGAAAAGATCCAACACACATCTAAGTAGGAAGACTTTCACAGATACAAGGGAACAACACAACACATGAAAAAAAGAAAAGAAATGTACACTTCTGAAAATACATAGAATTCCATTATTCTAGTATGTTTTTGCCAAGTGTTGAAAAGATGATGACAGGTCAGGCACGACAACTCACTCACTTGCCACCTAAAGTAGGGAAGTGGCTCGGGTCTTCAATTTTTGGGGCTTCAGGCGCATAGCTTGATGAACCACCTTGGTTGTACCGTCCACCGCCTCTTGAACCACCACGTCCACGCCCACGGCCACCTGAAGTGTAACTCTTTTCACCAGCAGCAGGTTTCAAGAACTCGTTAATGCTAAGAGACTGCAAACACCAAACCAAATTAACATATGTGCTAAAGATGGTAACTTTGACCCATTTACTTTTAGATGGGTCAAGTTTGATAGCCACCCGTTAATTACTTAACATGTAGAGAAATCAGTAACATTACCTTCTTAGCTTTCTCTTCTTTCTCAGCAATCTCTTTACGCTTATCCTTGTCAGTCCCCTACCAAAATGAATTCAAACATATTGATTAACAAAATTTATGATGATTGCAAAATGTAGCTTTATATAAATCAGAAAATTTTTAATAATATATAAAACTTGTTACCAATTTAACAAAGATCTCATCATTGCTCTTCTTGTTGGAAAGCTGTTGCATGGATGCAAGCTCTTTGTCAACTTCCACCTTCCTTTCTTCAGTCTTAAGTGCTTCTAGAGCTTTCCGCTTTTCCTCCAAAACCTTCTGATATTCTTCAAGAGTCATCTCCTGAATTACAGGAAATGTAAGCAACATGCTCAATTTAAAAGATGGTTTATTTGGGCAGTAGATTGTTTTTAATCATAACTAATACCTTAACCTCTTTATAACTAATACATAACCCTCCACATCTTGCTAGTCACAGGAATTAAAATTTATAACTAATACCTTAACCTCAGGCTCCTTCTCCTCGGTTTCATTTGCAGCATCCTCCTTTTTCTCATCCTTCGACTCTTCCTCGTCCAACGGCTTGTCAGAAACCACAGTCTTCTCAGCTTCATTCACCACTTCTTCAGTATCACTGCAAAGAAGCATAGTAAAAATTACTAACACAGAAACAGATATATTACAGATGGCGATTTCGACACAATTACCCATGAATGGGTCGCTTTGTGTCATCTAATATCTAAATGAAGCGTAAGTGTGTAACAAGATTAGATTTTCCAATCAACCCAAAAAAAATTAGCCATTCAAAGTGTAACAATGCAGATCCGTTCCAAGTTCCAAAAAGTACTTAAATTACTTGCTCTGACCAAAACTCATTTTAACCTGTTACACAACCCATCCATTTTACCACCTCTTTAACTCTAAATTTTATGTAAGGCGAAAAATAGTACTGGGTAATTTCATCAGCCTGGCTTCCCCAGTTCCCACGACCTGATCCCTCACGCTTGAATTCATTCCTGTACATGAGAATTGAAACGATAAGTAATTGACATAACCCATAAAGCAGATGAACAACATTTTCAACCAAATATCCCAATAATGAACCTAAAAGAAACAAGTACTTAGTACTTACCCACGTCCTGTGCCACTGCGGCGTTCATAAGGACGGCGTGGACGATCACCGTCCTCCGCATCTCCATTACTGAATCCACCACGACGACCACCACGGAAACCACCACGAGGACCGCCATAACCACCACCACCACCACCACCACCATGTCTCTCATAACCTTTCCCACCTTCAGACTCCTCAATGGCACCTCGATTACTGTATGAATTCTCATTGCTTCCCGAGTCTCTGTTAAACCCACCGGCACCACGTCCGCGTCCATACCCACGACCACCTCCACGTCCTCCACGCGAGGCTTCATTCCTTGCCTCTTTCACTGCTCAATAATTTGAAAAGCTTTAACATTTTAACATCTAAACTGTTATTTATTTTCATTGTTAAATTCTACAATAACAAATCTGAAAACTTAGTATCTCTAATACTGTCATTATGTACAAATCTTTTTACATAATACTACAAAAGGGAATCTATCAATTTGTTTTTTTCTTGCACAGTAAATCTTCGAGGTTAGAATCATAACGAAATCATGGTATTTAGTTCAGGACAGAATTCATAATAAAAAAAAACGGGTTGTTTAATTAAAATGTGGGTTGATCATAACTTCCAGTGTTGAATACCTCCTTTTCTTGAGTAACTATGAATAAACAAAAACAAACCAATAAATCTTGCTAAGGGCTAAGGCTATGTGTTGTGGCTCAAGGTGAGCACAAATATTATCCTATCATTTCAAGCCACTTGGACGCTGACATGGCAATGGATAAAGCTTGAGTTCACTCACTTGACCATGTTTTAGCTCAAGGTAAACCTGCACGCTCGCGCCGTCGTTCTCGCCTGCAACTCTTCCTTTTATTTCCTCGCTGCTCGCTTGCGCCTAGTCGCTCGCAGGCCACAAGCCCACAACACACAGTCTAATAAACCATAAACACGGGTTCGAAAAAAAGAATCCAACATCTTACAACTAGTCAACTACACGAAACTGAGCCGCTTTACTTGCATACACTTTCGGTTACTTCAAACATTGCAGGAGCCTTCTATAACCCAACATTACACTACACTAAACTTTCTCTAAAACAATGGCAAAATTATTATATTAACAACCATTACACAACCTAACTAATAACGTAACCAACACGCATACACAATAAACCAATTAAAAAAAGATAACAACAAGTGTACAAACAAACAACATAAACAAATATAAATCAAGAAGCATAAACCCCATAACTTACCGGCTTGAGCCGGAGGAAGGGGCTTGGAAGGAAGCTTAGCGGCAGGCTTAGCCGGCTGAGCCGGCGTTTTAGCAGCGGCTTGGACGTTCTTGACCGGTACAGAAACAATCTTTTGTGCAAGAAGTGAAGGGTCATCGTTATCGTCATCTCCAAGCAAGTCGAAAGGGTTCATGGTCGCCATTTGTTTCTGTTCTTGTGATGGTAAGTAACCCTTCGATGGAAATTAGTGTTTTTTGCAACAGGTGAGGACCTAATTCGACATATTTGAGATGGATTTAAGTGACAAGAAGACTAGATTTTGTTAACAGAGAGAAATAAGGTTTGGTGAAACCCTAGCCGCAATGCAGAGAGAGTATTATTATTATTGTTATTATTGTTGAGAAAGAAAATGATACGAACCTCATCTTAATATCCCCCAATTTATTTATTTATTTCTCACCAAGGAGCTGCTGTGGGCTAATCGGCATCATGCGCATTTGTTACACTTTAGTCCTTTTATTTCTAGTTACTTCACTTTAACCCCTTGTTTCATTTTTTTTTAACGGCAAATTTTATCACACCTTAATTCCACCTCACCTTGTAATTGCAAGAATTTGAACCCACAACCTTTGTAAGGGGGACACCATACCACTAAACCAAGAGATCATAGGTCCCTTGTTTCATCTTAGAATGTTTAGATATATAAAGACTAAATCCTGATCATATGGCCTAGTGGTAAAAGGGTCGGTTCTCTCATTGGGGGAGCCGAGTTCGATTCCTACGGGAGGCATGTGATGGATACCCCCACCCTTGTGGTGGGGTAGGTGGTTGGGAAGTGATGGAGAGACCCTTGACCCTTGTGGTCATGGGTTCGACTCTTGATCCCTCCAGGTTTTACCGGTTCACTACCGTCGTGCCTTCGGGCGGGTTTGTGGGCCGGGTTTTCACTGGAACAGGAGACAGGTGGGCCGAAGGGCTCTGTCCGTACGGACTAGAGGCCGTCTGGGGTCCCTTTCGGCCATTGGGGGCCGCGTACAGAGTACCCGGCAATACTTTAGTTGATCGTTCAAAAAAAAAAGATATATAAAGACTAATGTTTGGATTTATTTTAAAAATAAAACATATAATACACGCAATTTATGAAATTTCAAAACTATTTTATAAAACTCATAACGTTAAGTCAAAAAGAAAATGTGTATACAAACCTACTAAAATCACAAAATCCTATTATTAGTTATGTAACGACTACTGTTTGGGTTTTATTGTATATTAAGATTAAGATTAAGATTTAAGACTGTATGGAAATCTAACGAGTTATATAAAACTAAAGACTAATGTTTGAATTTCATTTTTTTAAAAGCATATAATAAATGCAATTTGTGAAGTTTGAAAGCTATTTTGTAAAATTCACAACTTAAAGTCAATAATTTACCGATATTATGAGAAAAGTGCATATAAACCCACTAAAATCACAACTTTTGTGTTGGATGGTAGTTTGGTGCTTATCCACAATTTAAGCATCCCCGACACCCCAAAAAATGAGATTATTACAATTACTAGATTATACCCCGGGAACCTCCCGGGGTTGAGAAATCTAATATGACATATTAATCTTACATATAAAATAGAATGATGTGTTTTACAGTTACATGCAGGAAAGCTTTGGGTAACACCTAACCTTAAACAATTAAAAATGTATCTCCAATGTTAACGCCTAACCTTAAACAATGTGTAACTCTAATATTAATATCTAACCTAAAACAATGTATAACTCCAATGTTAACGCATGTTGAAAATAGAATTCATATTTACCGAAACATAATTAGTGACTTGCTTATACATGATTAATGATTTACCTGAACACTTTGTGTTTTTTTTCCTGTATGAACAGAATCCTACAAAAAAATAGCCATTTTTTTCTGTTAAAATTCTGGAATGGATTTGTGTTCCTAATTGTGGTTAACGGTTATATAGAGAGAGAGATATGAAGGGAATTTTTGAAAGGTAGTTATATAAATTAAAACTTTCACACACATAATAATACAATAGTTGAGGCCTATTTATACAATAGTGGAAGGAAAAAAAAAATTATACTTATGGATCGGCACATATAAACCGACGTGACCCCTTATTCTAACTGTCATGACCCTTGATAATAATTAGTGACATATCGGTTCACTAATATTGTTTTCCTAGACTTAGGACTTGACATATTTACAATTTAACATATGTACATAACATAAATAACACATGTTTAATAATTGAATCAAGATTATAGTCTAACATTTTCTTCGTTTTTTATATAACTCTATGGTACTCGTTGGAAAGATAATAAAACACTCGTTAATTTGGCGTAATTTTTTTCTTTAAAAAATCTCGTATATAAAAGATATTAACGTTTAAAAATTATGGGAGGAAACATAAGAGATAAGAGAGAAAAATCTAATTTTGTTTTTAAATTCTTTTTTTTCCTAAAATATCTCAATGCCACATGGGATGACACATGGCACACTCAAAGAAGAGAATGTCTCTTTGAAAGTCATGTCATTAAAATGGCTTTGGTTTGTTATATGTATAGATAACACAGGAAGATGGTGACATTTAGCTGCCATAAATAAACACCAAACATATGATTGAGTGGCCACTACCCTCATATCACAATCATAATACACTTTTAATATTTATAAAAGACAAAATTACACATATTGTCCTTTATTTATTACCTAAATTGCACCTTCTGTCCCTTGTCTTTCATTTGCACTCATTCTGTCCTTTATTTTCTGAATTTGCTACATCCTATGTCCTTTAGCCTAACTAAGTTAAAAAAGTTGGTTAACTTTATTTTCTAACTTTACATTTTTGGCCCCTGTAGTTTTTCTAAGTGTAAAGTTAACTAAACCTTCTATTTTTAACTAACCCTTCTAAAGCTGACAAGTAACACGATATAGTTTAGTTAAAAAAAGACAGCTATCAGAGTCCAATCTCATTATCCTAAAGATCGCCATCTTTCTCAATTACCCTTGATTATTACAATGTAAAAAGTTCATATATTTATCTTCACCTAGCATGACAACCCCTGCCAGTTATTACTTTAAATGAAAGTGCAACCATGCAAATACAGTGTCAACTTCTATAAATCCATTAAAACTAGAAGTATGAGCACTTGAGCATTTGAAAATCTAAAACCGCCATTACAATATATAGTGCAGTAATCCTCAATCATGTATTCATGTTTCTTCTAACTAGTAACTACGGTGATATGTTCGCTTTTGGGGCAGCAGAAAAATCCCCATAAGATATTCAATGAATCAAGGCCCTTTTTAAAGGCTTAAAAATGAAATCAAGAGAAGGGAAACTGCATGGCCACGATTGCAAAAGAACTACAAACAAGCCTAATATTACTAAACAGAAAGAAAGGAAAATCTTAGAGCTGTATGACATATGGTACCATGCTCACTACATTTAAGTAAAAAATAAAAAATAAAAAATAAACTGGCTGGTGGTACTGGTAACTAACTGACACCGGAGGTAACTAAGCCTTCTATTATTTTTAATTGTCCTTAATGAACTTCGGAGGTAACTAAGCCTTCTATTTTTTTTAATTGTCCTTAATGAACTTTGGTTTTTTTTTTTATAAATGTTTTTATAGACCGTAAGATCCCAAGTATCAAATTACCCTAATGACGTATGGGTAACTGGATAAGTCATATTGTTAATATTTGGAACCAAAGTTATAAATTTTGATTATTTAGAAAAGTTATAAAAAAATATCATATTGTTGTTTTGTTTTATTAAAAAGGGTAATTAAAAGGATAATAAAATTTGAATATTTTTATAAAAGTATGACACGGTTGTTTAGTTTTATGAAAAAAGGTAATATAAAGTTATAAATTTGATTATTTATGTTAAAAAAACATCATACGGTTGCTTTTATTTTCTAACTTTACACTTAAAAACTACAGGGGCTAAAAGTGTAAAGTTAAAAAATAAAGTTAACCAACTTTTTTAACTTAGTTAGGCTAAAGGACAGGGAGTGTAGCAAATTCAGAAAATAAAGGACATAATGAATGCAAATAAAAGACAAGGGACAGAAGGTGCAATTTGGGTAACAAATAAAGGACAATCTGTGTAATTTTGTCTTTATAAAATTAAATTTTAGATTAATACCGCAACCTATTTATTATCTACATTTAAATTTCGTATTTAAGCACTTGATATGAAGTATTTTTGACAAAATTCTTTGTATATTCTATTCAAACCGTTGCCTTTCTAACTTAGATATAGATTGTAACAGTTGATGTAAGATTGTAAGTGTCCGCATTAGTTTTATCTTAGCTAGTGTTTTAATGATTGATAAACTCGCTCCTTTGTAACATGGCGCTTGCACTTTAGGTTTTTCACTATCGGCATTCCATGTTATTCGCTTGAGCTTAAAGCCTTAAAGATAAGTTTCTAATAAGAAGTCAGACATAGTAAATAGTTGTGCATAACTTTGTTTACACTTTGTCGCACTTAAAAATATAAGATGTGTTGATACAATAATGAATAATAATATAATTGAAAGGTTGTTTTGTTGGTAGTGACGGATCTAGACCAAACTTTCAGGGGTGACGTTTAAAAAAAAATTATTGCCGCACTTTCACACTACGTAAACGAAACAATGAATAATCTTTTCTTTGAAAAACTAACTTTTCACGTGCATATTTGTCAGTATAAATTCGAGTTGTTTACGTTTAGATGCAAACCTTTTTTTTTCTTCTGAAAATGAGTCAACTCAAATATAATACGTTTTCTTGTTTATTTTATATACATTTTCAGGTGGTCTACGTTTCAACATAAATTTTGTTTCAAACCGAGCATGGTTAAATATAAGACCTTTTTATTCGACAATATAAATTCAAGTTATTATACGTTTCAACATCTCGTAATGCAAGATGTGTAAAATTAAATATATTTTGTAATTATATATCCATACTAAAAACCAAAGTCATTTATGTTTACACCTCCCGACTTTGGTCTTCTTACTTTGCAAAACACTCATGGTTGCTCCATGATGTTAATGTGTTTTTTTTTCCTTTTATGATTTCTATTCTTTTTAAGCTCTAATAAGCTACTTACGATTACACATGTCGGTTATTTCTTTATACACACTTTATTTTATTTTTTAGGTACACTATGTCATAATTGCATGGTATAAATTCAAATTAGTCAAGTTTCGATTCAACCGCAAATGCTTATATTATATTAAGTTAATCCGAGTACGTCGAATCATGTGTTTCCATACGGTTAACAAATGGCATAACACTTTGACTAATCAATTCGATATTTGCAAAGAGCTCGTGGTGCTCACCCCGGGTCATATGACTAGTTATTCAAACAAAGATAAAAATACATGCATTTTACACAATTTAAATGCTATAGTAATCTTCAACTGCTCAAAATAGTGTTTGTTAAAAAAACGAAAAAGAAAAATAAAAAGGAAAAAGACAAAATATAATTAATGTGGTACTTATCAATTTACTGTTCAAATGCCTTTGTAAATTAATATAGTGTAATAATGAGTTTATTGAAGTTTTTTTATATATATATATTTACAAGTTAATGAATTTAACACACATAAAGTATGAATATTATGTAGGAGATTGGTTGTGATTTTATTAAAACAATATTAATAAAAATAATAAATACACACTCTTTATACATTTAAGAACTTATAGTACAAAACCAAACAAAAATAATCATAAATACACAAATGATTCAAATTGTTGTCTTCTATAAGAACTTGAACCGCTTATTCTTGTATAATTTCCCCGTCGTCTTTAACGAAAACTTGAACAATGTCTTCTTGTACAATCCTTGGCAAAATCTTCAAAACACATAGTCTTCAACATGATCCTTTTTGTACACTTATCGGCTACAATAATGAACAAATTAATGTTGACGATTGTGGATGAGGCACACATTCAATACGCTTCTCTTAAGCTAGATTTTGCACCTCTACTAAAGACAACGCGTATGTCTTACAGGGTACAACATTCAAAGCAGTATGTACTGTTGGAGAAGGTCATGTGCCCGAGGTTACATTGGATATGATGCGGTGTTAGAACTTGTGTAACAAAATAGAGTGACAAAATAGTTGAATTGAGTAGGGAAAAACTTATCTCCACAAGTTCCCATCATATAGGTCAAGTCTTTATTCTTCTCAAATAATTCTTCATATATGCATATATCTCCCGTTATATTTTTTTTCTCTCCATTTTAAATGGGGCATAAAGTTTCCATTATACAAGAGCATAGATTTACGAAGAGTCTACTTAATTGGAGACATAAAGATTTTATTAAGTGACTTAAAATCTCTAATTAAAAGATATAAAACCTTTGCCAGTCCTCTTATGGTGGAGTGGCACTCTTCTTGTTTTCTTTATGAGAGGTGGGGAGTTCGAGTCCTGCCGGCATCAAAATTGCTGCTGGTGGGCCGAGTTTTACCGTAGTGGGCCTTCGGGCAACGGGTTTTCCCCGGGAACTAGTGTGAAATTATTGGTGGATCCGGGTTACTCTCGGAGTACTCCTTTGTCCAGTGTGTACTTCATAAGTGATAGTAATTGATTTGTTGACTATTAAAAAAAAAAGACATAAAACCTCTACTCAAGAGTTCAGTATTTAATTCACTATATTGAGAGTCTTATTAATAATTATAATTATAATTTACTAAATTATAATTTCAATAAAATCAAATTATCATGTTTCCAACATATTAAGCCTTTTAATAATCGTAAAGTTATATAATAGATGAAAGTTTATATGCTAAAATACTATATTGTAGGTTAAAAAGGTGTATAGAAAAGATTCGAAAGTAAAAATAAGTCGAGCTCATATGCAATTTAGGTGACATTAATCATTGATATGCACGTTCATCGACGTATCAAATTACTTTAAAAACTGTTGTTCGATGCATTCTTTACTCATTTGAGTTTTACATCAAAACATAAATCAAATGGCTATATGACAAAACTTTAAAATCTGTTGTTCGATGCATAAATGCATTCAAGTATAGCTTATCCTTTGCGTCTAAGTCTCGAAAGAAGGTTCGACCTAAAATTGATCCTTTGGAATTGTCACTTGGCTTGGTCAGTGAAAATTATAACATGT
This sequence comes from Ambrosia x helenae, assembly GCA_030844895.1. Lineage (NCBI taxonomy): Eukaryota > Viridiplantae > Streptophyta > Magnoliopsida > Asterales > Asteraceae > Ambrosia > Ambrosia x helenae. The sequence continues at coordinate 133,091,228 of CM061228.1, read as the reverse complement.
CCAACCCTGATGTTCCTTGGTATGAGACAGTTGACGTGGTTGAAAAAGAGAATGGCAAGATCCAAGGGATAAGCCGTCGGGTGAAAAAAGATGTAAAAGTGTCAAGGTTTAAGGTGATGCTTCCCGTCGAGATAATTGATCGGTTAGCATAGTTTTGGGGGCCTATGACGTTTTGCTTAGGTGTTTAGGCTTTGGTAATGTATGTTTCGTGATTTTCATTTGTTTTGGTGTACCTCTAGCTTTTTGCTAATTTGTTGGTGGAATACAAGTTTTCTTCTCCGTTAAAAAAAATAAAAAAAAAAAAAAAATCATAATGATTAAATAAGGCGGCGATTGGACGAGTTTGGGATGATTAAACAAAGTTAAAAAAATGCCATGTTAAATCGACACCTATAACCATGTAACACCCCAACCGATGGCGGAATCATCGAGGTGTCACGTAGTGACGATTGTTCAAAAGCACATGGTACTTAAATGTAAATATTATTAAATAAACCCAAAAATTGTCTTACAAGGAAATGGAAAATACAAAGTCTTAAATGAGATATAAATAATGAAATAACTGCATAATAAAGCGCTAAAAGTTTCTTGATCAAACTGCACCTGAAACATGTACAAAAATAGGTTTGGTCAACATAAGAAATGTTGGTGAGCATTCCTAGTTTTGATATATATAGTAGATTAAAAGTTATACAATTCAAGTGCAAGCTACAGTGCAAATATGTAAACCATGTATCAAACAAATGAGCGAAATCAACCCTGTGACTGTATAATGTACTGTATGAACTGTAGTGTACTTATCCAACAAGTGGATAATAACTTAACAATGGCCACGGATTCTCCGATGAAAAAGGGGGAGAATCAACCTAGGCGGGTTGTCAATCCAAATAGCGCTATCCAATGTTAAGGTCGGCTTGTACCATGTTAATGATTTCACTAAGTACAAATGTAATCCACATGTAATGTCTAAGCATAAAGCACGTTGTAAGCAATGCACATAGTACTAGAATTGTATTGTAAAAATGTAAACTTGTATTTGAAATTGTAATAGTGTACATGTAACACCCCAAAAATGTATAAAAGCAAAAAGGGGTAGGAATACTCACTGTTCACGTAGTAACTTGAAATTGGACTGGACAACGAAATATGAACTTGAGATTTCTCCCAAATGATTAACCTAAAGTAATTGATAATGTGTGAGTGAAATAACTCTAGGATACATGTATTTCTAGGGCTTCGAATTGGGGATAACGTTTATTTGTTTAATAAACAAATTGTTTATTAATTATGAGAAATTTAATAAATAAATAAATAAAAGTCTTTTAATGAAATTTGAATTTAGAATATACACAATAAAGTGTTTGAAGTATAGAAATAATTTTTATAAAATTATTTCATTTAAAATAGATTTTTAAATCTATTTATTTATAAATAGCCAACATTTAACTTTAATATTCAAAAATACTAAAATTAAAGAATTCTTATTTTAAAAATCATATTTCTGTCTTAAATGATTAAAAATAATTTGTATAAAATTTTGGTGCAAAAATGATGAAAATTGGATTTATTATGATTTAATTATGATTAAATCTAACAAAAATTGATTAAAAATATAAAATAAATGATTTTACTGAATTAAAAATTATTTCAGTAAAGTTTATCTTTATAAAAAGTCAGGATAATTTTTGGAGAATTTAATAAAGTTGTTTTGATATATAAATGGATTTTTATAAATCTAATAGATTAAAAATGATTTAATTATTATAAATATTAAATAAATGAATTTCTGAAAAATAAAAATTATAAATGAAACTTTTATATCAGATTAAACAAATGTAATTTTTTTAGAATTTATAAAATAGTTTTGATATTTTAAAAAGAATTTAAAAGATTAAAAGGTTTTTAATATATATATATATATATCTAATTGTTTGTTTAAAAGAAGAAAAGAAAAGAAAAGAACAAAACCGGTCAGAGCCGGGACTCGAACCCGGGTGACCACTGAAATGGACCATGGTCACAACCACTTGGCCTAGGCCGGTGGTTGTGATGTTTCTTGTTTTGAATTAAATAAATATCATACGCGAAATCAAGTTTATCCCCAATTCAGATTCACGAACCCTAGAAATTTCAATAATGCAATTCACTCATCATTGGCCCAATTGATGTTAGGGCTTATGATGAGTGAACGCCGGTGATCAAAACCCATCAAGAACATCAAACTTACAGTGGGTATTCGTGGATAATTGACTGGTCAAAGACCAAAGTCAAACGGCGTTCAAAATTATAAAGATCAGAGTAAATCAGAGAGATTGGGAGGTTGAGAGAGAGTTGTGAGCGAGTGATCAAGGTTCGCAGAGGGTCTGATTATATAGGGGATCAAGGGGTTGTGTTAATTGGAAGGTTTGACCTCGTTAATTATCATACGCGTTTAATTGATTCGATTAGTCAACAATTGACGTGTAATGGACGTGTATACAAGTTGCAATAGGCCGGTAATCACATAGGTTTGCCTAATGTAACGACCCAGCCTGACGTGGCCGGGTCATCGGGTCGGGTTATCGGAGTTATGCAGCGGATTCAGAATATTGACAGTCTTGACTCTTCCAGGATCCACGTCATCATATCTGTTGGGTTACCTGAACACATGCCAAAAATAGTTTCTGTCAACATAAAGTTGGTGAGGTCGTGTATTTTATAAATTGAATGGCTAGTTCATTTATTTATAATTCATTTCTATAAAACATGCTTTACTATTCTAATTCTGGAGGGGAAATATATTCTATTATACCAAGTCGATTAAATTATACCGATTATATTTCAATCTATTATATTCTATTAGTTGCCATTCCTATCGATGGTACCACTCTGTTTGTGGTCAATCTTACTTATTCCTACCCTCTACTCGGGTAAGATTGGTTATTATCCTCTAGTTGGATAATAAAGGAAATGGCGAGATACCGGTCAGTACTGTCCTTGTCGTTTCTATTATCCCCTTTCTATAATTTCTATTAGTAATCATTCTATTATGTAAAGCATTTCTATATTTTCTAGTAAATGACATGTGTTTCCCCTAAAACGTTTAATAAAACAATAAAAGAGGGGAGTTCACGATACTCACAGGTTTGCGTATAATCTTCTATAGTCTCTTTTATTACAATTATATGTCAAATATATATATTGATACGTTTTACGTGTGGGACTCGTTAGATGGTATTATTTAGGATATATATCACATATACAATTTATGTATATATAGAGTTCGGTATATATTAGATAGTCCTAAACTCGGGGTTTATTATTGACACGACACGGACATCCTAGAATCTAGCTGGCTATTACAGCTTAGCACTCGTAGCTAATAAAGCTGGCCATTACAGCTTGGCACACGAACCTATAGGACTCTAGACACGTACTTACCCGGATGCTGGTTCGGCTGATCATATTATCATTAACCCGAGTCTAGTATATCGTTCTATATATCGAATCTTATATATATAAACGTGTATATATTCTATATATGATTATTATTCTCTTATTATTATTATCAAGTCCGTACGTTATTCGTATTATATATATATAATCGTATAATTCTAATAATCCTCGTCTAGTCAATGAACCGGGTTCTATTCCGGGTGTTGACCGAGTCACTGAGTTGACTCGGTATCGGGTTCCACTCTCCGATTTGAATAAAGGTACCTCGCAATCAATATAACCAATAATTAACACACTAATAGTAGATTATAGATTGTCACCAATTATCAAATAGATAGGTCCTTTACCGGAGGAGTGACCGGAGATTAACCGGAGCTCAAACAGGAGCTGGCTTGATCCGTCAACAGTACCCAGACTCAAACATACTAACATACGTGTGAATCTGAGACAACCGCAAAGGATTTGCGGATGGTTTATCAAGATCAATTCGGAACAGAGGATACTTATCGGAATTTATATCACGATAATACAAAGGGTTTGGTAGCCGGAGGTTCATCAGGAACACCTCGGGGCTTCACCATAACCTGAATAAACTAACCCGACTTTAGATCGGGCTGGTTATAATGAACCGGTACACCACAGAGACAAGGTTCGGGTTTATAAGGATTCATGACAGTCACCGTAGCTTGGTGACTGTCCGGATAACAATAAGGGGTGGTTTACGAGTGGTTTATAATAGAAAGAGATGTGACAGTCACCATGTCCGGTGACTGTCCGGCTCGTTAACTGGAACAGAGGGATGAACAGGGTGGTTATAAGGGTAGCCGGTGATGGAAGATTATCGGGTTAAGGGTTCCGGGTTTGTTCAGAACAGATTAAAGGTTACCGGTTGTTGTTCGGTGATGTTTAAGGGAAAGCTTAACCTAGTAGAAGGGTTCTTATCGGAGGGAACTAATTATCCGGTCACCGGAGATGGTGACCGGTCACTGCTGCTGCTTGTTAATAGCTACAGAAGGGAAGGATTCTTGATGGTTATCGGGTAGGTTATTAAGACAGAGGAGAGGAGGAGGGTTGGTGGTCGGTAGAGAGAGACGGGTCCGGCGGCGGCGGCGGCCGGAGGTGGAGATGGTTGTGGTTGCTCTCTGCTCTAATACACACACATATGTGTGTGAATTGTAAATGGTACGCAGACAAGGAGAAGGGACAAACAAGGTTTATAGAAGATAATTATAACAAGGGGTGTTTGGCTACAGGGATAATAACTGAGACGCGGGTGTTTGGTAATAGGTATATCAATAAAATAAGAAACGTTTGGCAACGTTTAAATAGCGGATAAGGAGCGTTTAATCGAGATAATAAAAATCCAATAATTATTATTTATAAAATCAATTAAAACGGTTAGTCGCGAGATTCGAACCGGAATATTTAAATAAGTAATCGGGTGGTCGGGTACGATCCGACCCGTTTAAGAGACCCGTAACACTTTAGGTCGTTACATTCGCCCCCCCTTAGGAAATTTCGTCCCCGAAATTTGAGTGATCTTGTATTTTACACCCTTGATCGATAAGGATGTTATAATGCAACTTAAACACTCGTCACGAGTCATAATCAGTACTCGTGGTTTGCGAGGAAATCGATCTTTATATCAATTCATATCTACGTTTTAACCTTTCTTGCTATAGTCATGTTGATACAGATACATGGATTATCTGTATTTTCTAGTATGACTATAAAAGGTTTTCCATATAAATTGATATTTTTCTGTATACTATGAATATTCTTCTTATCTTATTTCTCATTAAAATGAGAAACAGACTGAATATCATTCTTATATAAAGACAATTCGAACATACTTTGAGATTCTAATCATTTTTCTTTTGAAAGATTTACAATCTTCCAGCAAGCATCGCTAGAGTTTCAAATCGATACGATTTATTCATCATCGGATTCATTTACAATGATGGATTCTAGTTGGTTCTTAAGAGATAGATACGGAAGTCCCTTCATTATCATGACTTGAATGGGATCCGAGCTACTACTTCTTATATTTGAACTTTAGAATCTGTCATCATTGTAAATTCGATTCTTAAAGAGTAGAAATGATTTCTTTAAATCATTAGATGTATCTTATCCGGAGTCTAAAGGTGCCGGAAAAGACTAATTGAACTTGTTGAATTACACTGTTTCAACAGTTCCTTTTTATCATCTTGATTTACTGAAATCGATTATTAAGATTTCTCTTAAATCATTGATAATAGTCTTACTGACTATTTCATTGATGATTAACTGCATTGTATTTCGTTACATATTATTTGACTTTTCTCAGTGTATTATTGTGAATGAGGTCTTTCACAATTCTACAGTCAATATATGAAATTTTATCTTTATAGTCTCGGAATCTACTGGTAACAGTCGTTGTTACGATTCTTTGACTTTTAAAATTCCAAGAACAATGCATTAACCCTTCTTTCTCAAAATCATGATTATCATTCAGGTTTACTGCATGAATACTTATTGCGTTAAGTATTCCTGCAGTTATTCCTTCTTGATATCACTTCGAGATTCGTTGACACTCTCGATTAGATATTCTATAATTTCTTTTTTTATAAAATATTCTTTTATAAAATTTCTAGTCGTTTCCTTACGACTATTATTCTTATCTAATTATTATATTTCTTGGCATATCGGATGCCTTTTAAATAATAATTGGCATTTTAAATGCCTTCTCTTGATACCTGGCATTTCCTATGCCTTTCTTTTATTCAGACATATCGGATGTCTGTTCTAGATTATAATTCTTTTTATTCTTCGATTTATATTCTATTATTTATCTCTTTATATTCCTTTATATCCAAGCAAATACTGATACTATTTATAGCACACACTATAAATTCCATCACTTCTATATAATATATATTTGCTTGGAATAATTCTTTTATGTATTCAATTAAAGTCTATATTTTCAGTGCCTGAAAACACTTTCCGATAAACTTATATATAGGCAATCTATCATAGATTCTTAATCCAACTTATTATAAGCGAGGCTTATCTCATTTGGATATTCGTATAGATAGTTCTTGCCAGAACAGTGATATCTTAAATTATTTCTCACAGCCTTTAACTCGGAACAGGAATTCCGTCATTCCTTGGCCAGAGAGTTTCACTGGAAAAATGAGCATAATTCTATTCATTTTTCATTTTCACTTCGATTATACCTTGCGAATCTCTACGCGATTTCGCTTGGTATCAATCGTCTTTCGACATATTCGTTAAATTATTTCTTTTAATCCTTTGTTGGATTCTACCAATTCTGGTTTCTGAATCCATATAAATTTATATTTATTATATTATAAGGATTTAACAATTCCTTCATCACTTCTTGAAATTCAACTTGGTAATACTTTACCGTTTACCAATTTGATTGTACCATAACTCGTACGAGTCTTCATACGAAGTGACTACAAAGATTTGTTCATAGCATCATATATCCTTATAAAGAATTCTGTGACTTGGTGACAAATGTCCAGATATACCTTCTGTAAGGGTCCAGATATCATTTGTCCCGAAGATTGCACAGAGGACATACAGCTATCTTTGGTTGGCAATCAGAAATCAATATATTGATTTCTATAATTCGTAGAAATTAACCAATCGATGGTTTTTATTCTGCGAACATATACTTAGTCGTATTTCACGAAGAAATTCCAACTAGATTGCCAGTTCTGTGGTCGTATTCTCCACATATAATACGCTGATGGTTCGACTATATATTTCTTTTTATTATTTCTTTAATATGTTTATGATACAAACATACAGTGATCTCGATAAACTCCTACTCGAATGTTACTGTGCCTGTGGTATTCATAATTATGTCGCGATCATAATTACTATTCCACCTCACCTAACATTCCAGTACTTATTTATTTTAATCACAATAGGTATGTGTCCTTCACATATTATTCTGATATTTTCTTCTTTATTTTCTCTTTAAATTATATTATTTCGGAATAGAACATGTTGATCCGAGTCTAACGAAATAGACTGTCAATCGTTCAAGAATTTGATCACGTTAAAAGATATTCAATATAACAATCCGATTTTCTTAATATCCCCTGACTTGTTCGAGTCATAGAATTAAGACGGTAGTTATATTTTCGTGTAATCAAGCGAGTAAGAATTCGGTTTCGTCCGACAGATACCAGCGTATGTTGATTACGGAATTTCGAAAATAATATTTTGTCCAAATATTATTTAATTCTGGAAGGAATCGAGGAGGACCTCTAACCGAGATTTGTATATAATCACAGAGATGGATTTTGATTATAAAACGAAATATATATAATATGTATCGTTTATATTGAATAATATCGAGAAATTATATAATCGAACATAGATATAACATTATACGGAAGAACGCTATTAATATTTATATAAACGAATACGAATTGATGAATAAATCTCTATGAAAATAACATTAAATGCGATATAAAATATGTTTCGATAAAATAATACGGTCGTGGTTCTTTTATATAAAAACTTTTAGGAATAATTTTATAATAATAATACTGATTCAAGTTTCATAATAATACTTATTTTCGAAAATAATAACTATTTGAAAAGGGTCGTTGTAAAAAATTTTCCATAGTATCGGAATTCTTAAATTTTTAATAAATAAAATTCTTATTATAAATTGATAAAATAAATAAATTTCTTAAAATATCGAAATCAAAACTTTAAGATTAAACGGATAATTTAAATAAAACCTGAGATAGATTCTGGGGTGTTTCAAAAATTATCCATACTAAAAAAAATAAAATATCAACAGGTTTTCTTTATAAATTAAATAAATCGAAAATTTTGAACGGAGGGTATTTATATATATCTAAAGAGATATTTATAGAACGATAAAATATCAAAGAAGTTATATGATCGAATATAGATATAGAATTGTACCGAAAATACTCTTGACATATATATATATGGATAAAAATTCAATTAAAGATCTTTTACGAAATAGTACTGAATATAGAATATAAAGTAAAATGTGCTCGAACAAAATGATATGACCGAGGTTTTATAGGATTTTCATATCTTTAAAATAAAAACTTTTAAGGAGGATCAATAATAATAATATTGGTTTAGTATAAAATAAAATAACCGAGAATAAATTCAGTAAACTTCGAAGTCATACCGAAAAGATTTAAAATAACTTAAATTGTCGAGGAATCTATCCGATTTCTGATTTAAACAATCGAAGGGAATTCTTTAGAAACATAATATTAATATGTCTCTAGCATATCGAAATTTATAAAAATTTCAGAATTTTCGAAATTTTCGAAATAGAAATAAAAATAATATTTCTGGAGACTTGATCATAGGAATGTTCAAGTCGGAGCGTAATATTTGTATTCTATTTATAATATTGGAATGACCGTGAGGTTAACGATCTGATATAAATAGTCACTGGGACTGGAATAATTCAATAACTTATCGGAAGTTTATTGAATTAACGATGGATGATTTATGTTTTATAATCTATTTATTTTTCTATATATATTTATACTTTTTATAACTTATTTCATTTCTTTATTTATATCTCGATTTAATTTCTTTTAATATTTATCCGGTTTCTGTTCTGTAGTTCTGTCTTATTTCTTTTAATGCCATGATTTCTATTTTATATTCTTTCGTATTTCATACGGCCTTAATATCCTGTAAGATTTCCCAGAAATTAAATGTGTATGTAAATTCACAATTGTGTACATAATTGTCAATTTACCCCACATAATCATTCTAGTAATATCCTGTAGTGGATTTGTTCTGATTTCCAATATACTGTTCTGGCGCTCACCAACTTTATAATGGTTTGGCATTTAGGTACCCAAAATTTTACCTTCTAATATTCTTTTATCCTATCCATATTTCTAATCAAGATTTCTTTTAAAAGACATTTCTGGTAGATCCTGGATTAATAAATATTTCAAGACTGTCCATAAGCGCCGCTCTGATACCAACCTGTAACGACCCAGCCTGACGTGGCCGGGTCATCGGGTCGGGTTATCGGAGTTATGCAGCGGATTCAGAATATTGACAGTCTTGACTCTTCCAGGATCCACGTCATCATATCTGTTGGGTTACCTGAACACATGCCAAAAATAGTTTCTGTCAACATAAAGTTGGTGAGGTCGTGTATTTTATAAATTGAATGGCCAGTTCATTTATTTATAATTCATTTCTATAAAACATGCTTTACTATTCTAATTCTGGAGGGGAAATATATTCTATTATACCAAGTCGATTAAATTATACCGATTATATTTCAATCTATTATATTCTATTAGTTGCCATTCCTATCGATGGTACCACTCTGTTTGTGGTCAATCTTACTTATTCCTACCCTCTACTCGGGTAAGATTGGTTATTATCCTCTAGTTGGATAATAAAGGAAATGGCGAGATACCGGTCAGTACTGTCCTTGTCGTTTCTATTATCCCCTTTCTATAATTTCTATTAGTAATCATTCTATTATGTAAAGCATTTCTATATTTTCTAGTAAATGACATGTGTTTCCCCTAAAACGTTTAATAAAACAATAAAAGAGGGGAGTTCACGATACTCACAGGTTTGCGTATAATCTTCTATAGTCTCTTTTATTACAATTATATGTCAAATATATATATTGATACGTTTTACGTGTGGGACTCGTTAGATGGTATTATTTAGGATATATATCACATATACAATTTATGTATATATAGAGTTCGGTATATATTAGATAGTCCTAAACTCGGGGTTTATTATTGACACGACACGGACATCCTAGAATCTAGCTGGCTATTACAGCTTAGCACTCGTAGCTAATAAAGCTGGCCATTACAGCTTGGCACACGAACCTATAGGACTCTAGACACGTACTTACCCGGATGCTGGTTCGGCTGATCATATTATCATTAACCCGAGTCTAGTATATCGTTCTATATATCGAATCTTATATATATAAACGTGTATATATTCTATATATGATTATTATTCTCTTATTATTATTATCAAGTCCGTACGTTATTCGTATTATATATATATAATCGTATAATTCTAATAATCCTCGTCTAGTCAATGAACCGGGTTCTATTCCGGGTGTTGACCGAGTCACTGAGTTGACTCGGTATCGGGTTCCACTCTCCGATTTGAATAAAGGTACCTCGCAATCAATATAACCAATAATTAACACACTAATAGTAGATTATAGATTGTCACCAATTATCAAATAGATAGGTCCTTTACCGGAGGAGTGACCGGAGATTAACCGGAGCTCAAACAGGAGCTGGCTTGATCCGTCAACAGTACCCAGACTCAAACATACTAACATACGTGTGAATCTGAGACAACCGCAAAGGATTTGCGGATGGTTTATCAAGATCAATTCGGAACAGAGGATACTTATCGGAATTTATATCACGATAATACAAAGGGTTTGGTAGCCGGAGGTTCATCAGGAACACCTCGGGGCTTCACCATAACCTGAATAAACTAACCCGACTTTAGATCGGGCTGGTTATAATGAACCGGTACACCACAGAGACAAGGTTCGGGTTTATAAGGATTCATGACAGTCACCGTAGCTTGGTGACTGTCCGGATAACAATAAGGGGTGGTTTACGAGTGGTTTATAATAGAAAGAGATGTGACAGTCACCATGTCCGGTGACTGTCCGGCTCGTTAACTGGAACAGAGGGATGAACAGGGTGGTTATAAGGGTAGCCGGTGATGGAAGATTATCGGGTTAAGGGTTCCGGGTTTGTTCAGAACAGATTAAAGGTTACCGGTTGTTGTTCGGTGATGTTTAAGGGAAAGCTTAACCTAGTAGAAGGGTTCTTATCGGAGGGAACTAATTATCCGGTCACCGGAGATGGTGACCGGTCACTGCTGCTGCTTGTTAATAGCTACAGAAGGGAAGGATTCTTGATGGTTATCGGGTAGGTTATTAAGACAGAGGAGAGGAGGAGGGTTGGTGGTCGGTAGAGAGAGACGGGTCCGGCGGCGGCGGCGGCCGGAGGTGGAGATGGTTGTGGTTGCTCTCTGCTCTAATACACACACATATGTGTGTGAATTGTAAATGGTACGCAGACAAGGAGAAGGGACAAACAAGGTTTATAGAAGATAATTATAACAAGGGGTGTTTGGCTACAGGGATAATAACTGAGACGCGGGTGTTTGGTAATAGGTATATCAATAAAATAAGAAACGTTTGGCAACGTTTAAATAGCGGATAAGGAGCGTTTAATCGAGATAATAAAAATCCAATAATTATTATTTATAAAATCAATTAAAACGGTTAGTCGCGAGATTCGAACCGGAATATTTAAATAAGTAATCGGGTGGTCGGGTACGATCCGACCCGTTTAAGAGACCCGTAACACTTTAGGTCGTTACACCTAATTTAGATCAATCAAGCATTGATCTTGATTGATAATCATACGCGTCCAAGCAGTTGACTTTCTAAGTCAAATTGCAGGTTTTTTTAAAACGCGTATAAGATTAATAAGCGTCCGGGTTTAATCAGATTGAAGACTCAGCTCAGTTGGTTGTGTGTTGGTTTGACTTGGGCTTTGGCGCGGGTTCGAACCCCGGCCAGAGCAGATTATTATTAATTTTTTTTTTTTTAAACAGGCCAAAGAGAGGTTGGGCCTTGGATGTGGGCTTGGTATAGGGTTTGGGCTGGGATAGTTTATGGGCTGGGCTTGTGTAGGCTAGTCTGGTGGGCCTCAAACATATACATAATTATTATTATTATTATTATTATTATCTCATATGATTAAACGAACCCGAATAAACGTTCAAGAATAATAGAAATGCCACGTTTATTAATTGCGGTAAAACGTACAGATAATTATAAATACAATGAAAAGTGACGGATGTCACAAACCATTAAATTTATGTTTGCATAAAACACGAGGTGTACCGTTAAGAATTTAGGGACGTAAGCGAATCATATGAACACGAATAATGTCTTATTCAGGTACATTTATTAAGGAAATAACGTGTTCATGAACACTTACCGAACGAGATTTTTGTTCGTGTTCATTTGTCAAGGAAATAATGTGTTTGTGTTCATTTCTCTTTATTTGTTAAATTTAGGTGTCACATATTATTATATTAATATTACTTTAACTATTTTGGGAACTGTTTATGAATAGTTTGTGAACAAGTCATTTCCTTAACAAACGAACAAAAAAAAATGTTCGGTAAGTGTTTATAAACATTTCGTGAACATGTATAGAGTTATTTAGGTTAGCGAGTATCGAATATATCTTGTATGCAAGGATCCTGGGCAGGAAGATTGTAAACATCATTACATCGAATTGCTAGTATAAATAAGGATGAAATGCCTCATCCGTGACCAATCCCATGAAGAATGTAAACATCATTAAAGAGAAAATGGCTGAGATGAAGGGGGCGTGTGGTTCTACACCGGTCAACTTAAAACCCAAGATCGTCTACCAAGTGAGTAATCCACTTAGCGAATATATGTCCTGTTACAGTCCCAAATATTTCAGATTCTAAGGGTATCCGGAGTGGGGCGGGGAAAAATGGTGTGGAGGGGCTTCAAGGGCGGGAACACCGCCTCACCATGGCGTGGAAGAGGGCGGGAGCCCTTTGGGTGGGGAGATCTACCTTGGTGTGGGGGGATGGTGGATCTAGGTGGCATTTTATGATTGGTTTGTCCTTTTTTTTTAAATCTTACACACAATAATATTATTCCCTTTCCCCCTCTTTCCCCTTCCACTTTCCACAATTTTCACCTTTCACACGTAGGTCCCACACGTGCACATGACGCTTCATTCCCCTCTCCCCCTTCCACTTCTTAGACTATATGGTGTGGAGACCAACTCCTCCAACTCCCTCAAATGTCACATTAGCGGCACCTCATTTTCCTCCTTTCCTCCCCAAAGTTTGAAAATGATATTCCCCTAATTCCCCCAATCCCCCTTCATTTTTTTTATTATATAAAATTTGATTAAAAAAAAAAGAACCAATCACATGACAAGGGAAGAAAGGGAAAGAAACCCCCAAGTCACCGAATTTTGTTAGGGGTGACGGTGTTCCCTTGAGGGAAAGTAGACATGTCAGCTCCCCCAAGGTTACCCAAACTACACCATTCAGTCTTAGACTGATGGGTATGGGGCACGACATAGGGGAGGCAAGCCTAAGCCGCCCCGAGCTACACCACCCCCCTAGGGCCGGCAACGGCAATGGCGGCATCCTCTTGCCGTTGAAGCCGGGCCATTTTATTGTTTTTAATTGATTTTTTTATTATTTTTAATAATTCTGACCAATGAGGAGGCCCGTCATCATGATGCACACCACCCCCTTGGAGGCCCATCATCAAGATGCCTCTCCTCTCACTCCTACGTGGCGGCCCATCATCAAGATGCCTCTCCTCTCCACACCTAACCTAATGGTCTTATAGTCTAAAGTTACTCATCGACTACGAGGTTCCCTAGTCGACCTCAATGAGAGGAATGAAAATAAAGAGAAACCACTTACTTCTGCTGCATTAAAACTTGTACCTTCCATAATATCTCCGCTGTCTTGTTTTGAACGAACCAGACTTTAACATTGACAAATTCAACCCAACGGAGAACCCACGACAACTTGCCTTCAGCCGCCTTACTTGTAACTATCTAAAAACACCAATCAACTCCCCAATTCCAGATCAACCCAGCATCAGCATCTCATACACCACGCATAAACACTTGTACCTTTCACTTCACTCTCCAATCTAATCTCTTTCCAAACCAAAAACCAAAAGCAAACTCCCCACGCGCCCTACTAGCACGTGGCCACCTCTTCCATTATCATTTCATCGCTGTTATCAATTTTGACTTGAAAACGCGCCAACCAAGTTTTTCCTTCTTCTAATTTCCTTTGCTATATAATAATATTCGAAATCACAGCACCTATACTATATTCTAATAATCATATATGCTTTATTATTATTTGATCTATCTGTAAAGCAATTATAAGATCTGTAATTTTAGCTGTTCAAACACTACTACTATTTCAATCGCAATTTGTTGCATCTTCACATACATCAATCCAACCCTAATTTTTTATAATCTCGAGTTCTAGGGTTTGGTTTATCAGATATGGCGCAGAAACAAGGTGGTGGTGGCTTCTTCTCGTCTCTTGCTTCTAGTTTGTCCAATTTTAAGAGCCAGGTTAACTTGTAAGTTTCTTATTTGTTTCTGCTTCTAGATTTTGATTCAGAAAATATAAGCGGTATTTCATATCTGTGTGGTTGTTTTAGTATGCATTTGGTTTATTATATTTCAATTTTGTTTAGGTTATTTGGTTTGATCTGTTTGGTATGGATGATCTTATACTAGGCGTAGAGTAGATGATAAGATTTGTAATTAAATATGTAAACTGTGAAAAAGGATAGTAATCACATTGTGATTAATGATTGTAATTGTATCTATGATTCTATTCCAGATTTGGTGGAACAAGTTTATTTATGTTATGATTGTTATCGAATAGATCGGCTCGGATCCAAAATGCTTTTGGTTTTAGAGTCATGTGAAATTGTGATGACTACATTAGCAGTATAGTTTTATAATTCGTTTTTTTTGTTTAGATAGTACTGTATGTATGCTGGATCGTTAGATTGATTTGTTTAAAGGCTAAATGCTGAATTGTTAAACGAAAAGTCTTCATGCCTGATGTGTTTGGACTCAATTGTTTTGGTAGTATGCTTGGTTATGAGGGACTAGAGGTGATAAATCCTGAAGGAGGGACGGAAGATGCTGAAGTTGAAGCACAAAAAGGGAGATGGAAACATGAGGTATATTGTGATTACTCTCATTTTGTTTCTAAGTACTAAACTACTAATAAGGTGCTTTTATAGCTGAAAATTATTTTGCTTTGGCTTGAGTTCAGTCATAATGTCATATTGCTATCTGCGTTATAAAAAGTGTGCCTGAGGGGCATCGAGGCGATCTTCAAGTCACACCTGATTAGGTTAGCGAAGGCGTGTGCTATTAGGGCTTTTCAAAGAGCTGTGCTTTTGCACTAGTGTTTTTTACAATGCAATGTGTTTTTGATGGACAAAATGAGCCATCACTCGTCCAAATGCTTTGCCTAAAAACCTAAAATCTAAGCAATGTTGTAACATACCTTTGTTTCTTTGCATGGATTCCTTTCTCCTAGCAGTGCATGTTTTATTTAGATCATGTTATCAGCTTCTTCTAAATGTATAATACTATAATATAATCTGTTTTGCGAAGGTAAATATACTTTTTGCTCGTGTGCAACATGTGCACCTCACGTACGTGACACACACGCCTTGCCTTGACTCCGGGGACCTCATTTCCATTGAGTGCCCCACGCCTTTTAAAACAAAGAATGCTCTTGGTTTTAATAAAGGAACTTAGATTTACAAGAATGGAGGACCAAAATTTTGATTTTTGTTATATAGTGATTGATAACATCTGTTTATATGTGTTCTGACTTATCAGGTTTGTGCATAAATTCCGCATTGAGATGACCAACTTCATTTTCATCATATGTTTTGTTAGTTATTTATGGTGTCTTTCATGAAGGGCTCATGATGTATTATTTGCAGGATCGTGACAGTCACTGGAAAATGATGCAGAAGTATGTAGGTGCTGATATCACATCCATGGTTACTCTACCGGTGCTCATTTTTGAGCCAATGACAATGCTGCAGAAAATGGCAGAGGTTTTATACAATATCATATATCTGATATTAGTTGCTGATTTTCTATAATTACTTAACGGTATGTTTTGTCTATTTTTTGCTAGTTGATGGAATATTCTCACTTGCTAAAGCTAGCAGATGAATGTGAGGATCCACACATGCGATTGGTGTATGCAGGTAAGAATCTCTCTTTCGTGCAAGCAGACACACTCACTCACTCACTCACCACTCATAAGAGTCTACGATTATTCAAAAATCCATTTTGGTTGATGGATCATCAGATCCACCATTTTCTCCCTGTACCCATGCATATACATAGAGGTGGCAAAATAGATTGGTTGAGTGACGGGTCAAAATGGCCCATTTGGATTTGACTCACTTAACACTTTCTATAATCTACTAATTTAAAAATAACTACACTACAAAGAGCTATATGATTAAGACAATATATTATGTTTTCTAGATAGATTATAGATTTAAGAGGTAACAAGTGTTTGAATACATTTTCTACAACTATTGACCCATTTGGTTTCTTCTATAGCTAATCTTCATCAATAAATGCACCCGAATTGACATGTTTTCATATAAATGGATTGGAATTGCCTCCTTTGATGTACCTAGTACACACACATTTAATTTCTAGGTGTTAATGTTGATGTTTTTTTTGGTTACAGCGTCCTGGTTTATATCCAATTATTATGCTTTGCAACGACCCTGGAAGCCTTTCAATCCAATTCTTGGTGAAACATATGAAATGGTTAATCATAATGGAATCTCGTTTGTTGCAGAGCAGGTGAATTTTAGAGTTCTTATATGTCTAAATTTACATAATTTCAAATATCCCACACTTTCAGTTGTTAAAAGAATTTCTAGATATGTTTTATAATGTATTGAATCAGACTATCTTTCTTATGTGTATACCAGGTTTGCCATCACCCCCCAATAAGTGCTGCACATGCTGAAAATGAGCATTTTGTTTATGATATAACTTCAAAAGTGAAGACCAAGTTTCTTGGAAACTCGGTTGATGTATATCCTCTTGGAAGGTACATTTTTCTGGCCCTTATAATTTTAATTTGTTTCCTTGATGTTAAGTTCATAGTTATCCTTTACCTAAATTCCCACGTCATGAAGTGAAGTTAACTAGTAGATTTTAATTTAATTTTATTTTCATGCAAGTGGAAAATATTGATTTTAAGTTCTTTGAAGCTTTAGTAATTATTTCAAGAAAATAGATAATTTACCAGTGGACCAATGTGAAATTGGGAATATATTACTGATATTATAACTTTTGGCTACAGAACTAGGTTGAAGCTAAAGAAAGATGGAGTAATCCTAGAGTTGGTGCCCCCTCCCACAAAGGTTAACAACCTAATATTTGGAAGGACATGGGTTGACTCTCCAGGAGATCTGGTGTTGACCAACTTGACCACAGGAGACAAAGTCGTCTTATATTTTCAACCCTGTGGTTGGTTTGGGTATGTTTTTCTGACATTACTTTCTTGCTGTTTATGGTGCAATACAGCGTGCTACTTTTTGCTAGTTCATGTTAACAGAAATTTATTTATTTAGCATAACTGAAATAAATACTTTTGTTATCTGTAGTGCTGGTCGCTATGAAGTGGATGGATATGTTTATAATGCTGCCGAAGAACCAAAGATATTGATGACAGGCAAATGGAACACATCTATGAGCTATCAGCCTTGTGATTTGGATGGGGAACCCCTTCCAGGCACTGACCTTAAAGAGGTAAGCATCCGTAAATAATATTAAACGAGCTTCTCTGAACATATAACTGATGCTGAATCCTTGAAGTTAAAAGTTCTTCATATTACGAGAATGCCAGTAGTATTTTTTGTTTCTGATGGTTTTCTTTTCAGGTTTGGAGAGTTGCGGAGGCTCCAGCAAATGACAAGTTTCAGTATACTCATTTTGCACATAAAGTGAACAGCTTTGATACAGCACCAACAAATTTATTGGCGTCAGATTCTCGCTTGCGGTCAGATAGATTTGCACTTGAGAAGGGTGACCTGTCTAAAGCTGGTTCAGAAAAGAGCATGTATGCACCTCTCTCTCTCTCTATCTCTCTCTCTCTCTCACACACACACATGCATCCAGGCATAAATCTAATGCTTTTTGTTGGGTTTGATTATAGACTGGAGGAGAAACAAAGGGCTGAGAAGAGGACTCGTGAATCAAAGGGTCAGAAATTTGTTCCACGATGGTTTGACATAACGGAAGAGATCTACGTGACACCTTGGGGTGATTTGGAGGTCTGTGAGTACAATGGGAAATATTCTGAACACAGAGATGCTACTGGGAACGCAAACACGAATGATACTGACATAACGAAGATAGAATTCAACCCTTGGCAATATGGCAATGTCGCTGAAGCTGAGTGAGGTGGATGGCATCCAGTTTCATATTTATCTCTGTTATATGTTCTTGTACACCTTGTTCTTTTATTTATTGTTTAAAATCTTTACTTGCACATAGCTGAAATGTCGAATTGGGTTTTGTAACATCAGTCTGATGATGAAGAATGGTGCCATTGCAAAGTAAACTAATGCAAATTTATTATCAAACATATCTTTTCATGAACCGAACTTTCAAACTTATCATTTTGTGTAAAATTGTTTGAAGAGATATGTACCCACAAGTGCATGCGCGTTTCCCGCATAATGACTTATGCACGTAACAACCTTGAGGGAACATCCAGTGGAGCTCGTGCGACACCTAGTACGCGACAACTGCATGGAAAGGGTGAAAAGGACGTCTGACCAATCACGAGCGTTCATTCTCTGCTTCATGATCTCCCGCTATCAGCAAGGACAGAAAGGACGAGAGGGAGCACGCCCGGCCAATCAGAGAGGGACAACAACAATTCCTCAACGGCCTCACCTGTGGGGCTCGCGCGAATAAGCTGTCAATCATTACCTACACCTGAGACCGACACATACATACTACAAATACCCTTTCATTCCATGAAGAGAGGGGTCGACTTCTCACAGAGCAAAACACACACATTGCAATACTAAGTTCTGTTAGAAATATTAGTCGAAATATTATCCTTGTAATACTCGTCTGTAATCCTTGTAATCGTGCTCATAAATATCAATACAATCTCGTATTTATTCATACATTACTACTGTTATCACCATTAGTCGAGTGTTATTTGGTTTGTGTTTCTTCATTGGCGCCATCCGTGGGACGAATATTTACTAGAACAGCTAAAAACATCAAATCTTTCTCAAAACAAAAACCATGAGTACTCCTTTGCCAGCTTTCCCAGGGGATACCTTTGATGCGGGGACGAAACAGCTAAGTCCCGTCACGTAGGAGAGCCCGCAAGGGGGACAAGAGAAACAAACAGAGGCACTACACACTGCCTCGCCATCAGCGGCTACTCATTACTCAACGGCCTCGTTCCACTTCACAACCGAGAATGCGATTGGATAACAAGGTAATGACAACAACGAGGCCGCACAAGCGCTCAGCCTAGAGGCATGGTAATTCAAAGAACACGAAGCACTATAGCGATGTTACAACGAGATAGTCCGCGAACAGCGCGGCAAGGGGAACTCCAAGAAATCACCATTCGAAGCAGTCCGGGTACACACAGTCTCTGAGGACCCGTCCCACCCGCACACAGGAGAATTGCGTATCAATTCTAAGGGCGCGAGCTACTACAACTGTGACATCCGTCCCTTCTATTTATTCACTGTTACAACTTTAGTCCTTGTATTTATTTACAATTTAAGACCTCATACTTTTCGTCTTTCGCAATTAAATAAAAGTTCAAGTACATTTGTAGGAATCTATTAATTGCGCTTTAAAATAATAAATATGTTAATATATTTCAAGTTTGAAAAGATTAAAACTAAACCATTATCGAGAGTATACAAAAGGTTTCATGTTGGTTGTTTAAAATTTTCTAAGTTTATAAAACATTAAAATTATAAACTTTGTTAAGGTTTTATTGATTTAGTTGGTCTTCTCCATCAAATACAATCCGTTACACCACTTAATATCTGTATTAAACATGGTTTAAATCGAGATTAATGATGTATTCATGGTGAAACCATCAATCCTTTATGATCATCAAAGTTTTAAGTTTCCAAGTCGTGGCACTATAAATTAAGCATCCTAAGTCATTCTTGGACCTTTACCCATCATAAACCCGCACTCTAAACATATGAATCGTGTTCAGAAACTCTCATAATCGGTGCTCATAAGTCTCAGCTTCTCATTCTTATTATTCGATCTATAATTGAACTTGTTGAGTTCTTCGGAATTCTCAAGTTTTATCTTGTGACGAGTTTATTTGGATTTATCGCGCTTAGCAAAACTGTGAGTATACTTATTCCCTTTTTGGTTTCTTACACTTTTGGGGTGAAACATGTACACCTATTAAACATATACTTACACATATTCATAATCATTTTTACATACAATTCATACACGTGTTATGCATTAAATTCTTGTGTTTTATGCTTAAACATAAACGTAGTATACTTGCAATCATTACGAAATAATTAACTCCGTACAAGCTGACTTTAACAATGGATAGCGCTATTTGAATTGACAACTCGAATAGTGGAAAGTACCTATGGTGGTGGGAAGTCCTAGGTCATTGTTAATGTATTAAACTTTGTCACATAAGAGGTTTGATTTTGACCCGTATTGTGTACTTACGTGTTTTCCATACTTGCCTTGAAGGATTCATGACACTTGAATTGTAAACATTTTTATACTTATACTATATGTACACAAAACTAAGTGTACTTACCAGCATTATTGTTGACGTTTTATTTTGTACATGTTTCAGGGAACGCTTGATGATTGTCACTTAGGCTTGGACTTAGGCATAATAAACAAGCTTTATGTATCGTTTTGTTTTGAGACTTGATGTATTGGTTTGACTTTGATGTTTGACTTTTAATCATGAATTTAAATAATATTTACACTTTTGTACCATGAGCTTTTGAACAATCGTCATTACGTGACACCTCGATGTTTCCGCCATCGGTTGGGGTGTTACAACAACAGTGGGAGCAAGCAAGCAGACCTAATCTGGAGGTAAGACTCTGACGAATCGCAAAGTCACTTCAAGTATGATCACAGTAGCTCACACGCCATCACTGTGGCATACGGGCATAAGCCGTCGTCTAAGGAGGACATGACAAAACCTTACCACCCGCCGATGGTCAAAGAAAAGTCAAAGTTCACCCCGCGCATCGCGCTAATGCTGCTGCCCTCCAAAACAAAAATACCAAGTAGCTTGAGTAAGTACGACGGGTTAGGAGACCCCGGCGACCACCTAAGAAGCTTTGAAACCGCGGGCAAGGTGGCAGGCTGGACCCTACCATCCTGGTGCCACATGTTTGCGCACACTCTCATAGGGGCTGCACGGGTGTGGTTTGACAGTCTATCGCCAGGCCAAATCGATGGTATCAAGAGCTCACTGATAAGTTCTCCGGTCATGTCAGCCAACAGCGCAGGGTCGAGCGAGCATCCACAGACATCCTGCAAGTTAGGAGATATGAGAATGAGTCCATTGAAGACTAGATCACCAGGTTTAACAAGGAAGCACTCCAGATCGGGTCGATCAGGTTCGAACTCATGAAAGCGACTTTCAAGCAAGGGGTCCAATGCGACGAGCTCATTCGTACAATCATCAAGAAGACTGACAATACACTAATGTGCAGGCTCAGTCAGCAAGAAACAAGTACAGCAGGCACGACATGAAAGGCAAGGGCTCAGTCTGGAGCCGATTAAAAGCTTCACAACAAGCAAAAACAAAGGGCACAAAAGCGAGTGAACAAAAGACGGTGCAGCCAAGCGACAACAAGTCGAGCCGCAAAAGCCACAACTCGTGGACGCCCCTTACTAAAACACCAGCTCAAGTCCTTGCCACTGAGAACATAGATATGCTGGCCCCAAGAGTCATCAAGAAAAAAAGAAGGCTTGGATCCCGGTAAGTACTGCGCGTATCACCACGACGTTGGTCACGATACGGACACATGTTTCCGGTTGAAAACAACGATCGAGCGGCTCTAAAATCCGTAAAACTGTTACATCTGATAAAAACCATTCATCACGGGCCAGATGGGACCAGCACCCCACCCATCAAACGGATCAAGAATGTCAGCATGATGATTCATGATGGCAATCGTGCCCGCAAGTAAAGTCGGAGCGAACCAGGAAGAATGCAGCGCAAGCATTTTATTTTACAAGTACTCATGTCCTAATGTTACACGAATGCATTATGCCAGATCTGAATGAAATTAGTTTCCACTTTGCGTGTATTAGTTTAGCATAAAAATTAAAATCCAAACCCTGTATGGTAAGATACAAGCAAACACAAAATTAAAAAACTTGTATGGCAAGATACAAGCGCAATTGAAGTTTGTATGGCATGATATAAGCGCAGCAAAAATAAAAACGTGTATGGCAAGATGCAACACAACAAAGAGCCAAAACAAACAGTCACATGCAATTTGTAAAGATAGGCAAGGCAAGAAGCAAAAACGAACATAGAGAAAGCAAGCATCAAATATTTACTACCAGGACAAATTAATGTTTTAAAATGTTACAAGCAACAATGGCGGACATGCCGAAATAAAACATCACTCAAGCTTCGTCAACAACCTGCTTGCCCGAACCAACATTATCCCCCAGATTGGTGTTGGGACCCTTCTTCGGCACCTTATACAAGCCAACTTTCTCGAAAGTGGCCCTTAGCTTAGCGATAGTTGGCTGCCTGACTTGCCCAACTATGAAGTCGACGAGCGGATGCTTCAGCTTGTCGTAGTCGCTCGACTTCTCCTTAAACTTGGTATCACAGTCAACCCCGTAGAATGGATAATCTTCCACGGGTTTCTGAGCAAGCGCATCCTGGTTCCCAGCCAAGTAAGTAGCTCTGCGCCCAACCAACTTTGCTGCAGCCAAAAGCTCGCTAACAGCTTTCACGGTCGCCGACCCACTCTTCACTTGAAAAGCCACCTAAACAAAAACAATGGGAAAGATAAGGGAACAAATACCATGGGTAAAATATGGCAAATAAAGGAAGGCAACAAAACACACACGTGGAACCACCGTTCCATGTAGCCAATCCCGGTCAGCGCATATGTCCCCCACATGAGCCTCGAGGGTATCCCGTTCGTCGGTACTTTCACCAACGAAGAGTTGAGCTCCAATTATTTCTCATTTAAGGATGAGAGCCTCGACTCCTTCTTATCAAGGGGCCCCACAAGCTCGCGAACCTTCTCGCCCTCACCCTCAAGGGCCAAACGACCTTGCTTAACCAACGCCTCGCGGGCCTTCTGCCATTCAGCCTTGCGAGCCTTCAGCTGCTCATCTGGCGCAGCTCTAACACTGACAACCCGAGCTGCGCTTTCTTGCTCAAACTTCATCTTCATCTCCTCGAAATGTCTCCTCTCCGCAGCAAGCTCTACCTTAGCCTCTTGAAAGCCAACCCATTGCCGCACAATCGCTGACATCGTAAAGATGGCATTGGTCCACGCCGTAACATGTTCATTCATCATATCCATGTGTGGGAGGGACTCTTGAAATGCCATTTTCGCGGGAGGTACGACACCGACAAGAAAGTCGTTTCTGACCACCGGCTCAGTAAATCGACTCCCCTCAGTCAGCTCCCAATTTGAGATATGGCGACAAGTGGGGTTGATCGGAGTATCGACCTCCATCGTAGAGGCCCATCCACCAGAAGTTGACATCGGGGCAGCAACGACCAAAACAATATTCTGCGCAGGAGTTTGAATTTCCTGCACACCCGAGCCCTCAACATAAGTAATAGAAGAGGGAGCAGTAATGGTGCGCCTTGGTGTGGAATCACCAACTCAGTGCGCACAGGTGACTGGAGACATAAATCATGAATTTTAGGTGCCACCTTGCCACTCCCATCACCCTTCTTCACCAAGATAGTTGTACGCAGAAAAGGAAATGTTACGAAAAAGAAAACCAAAAGAAAAATAAAATCAAGCCAGTGGATGCTTACCAAGCATCGCTTGCTCCGCATCAAGCACGTTATCCTCCAACCACATCTTCTTCTTAAGGGGGGAGGTAAGGCCAAAGGCACCAAGATCTAAGTCAGAAAAATCATCATCATGAGGTGGAGCTCCTCGCTTCCCTTAGAGTCCGCATCTAGACTGGGCCCAGAAGTATCCATGCCCGACTCCGTAAACACCGGCTCACTTGTGGAGACAATTGTAATGTTTCGTATTTTTGAGTTATCTTGTACTAATAATTATTTAATGAAATCGTTGGATCTCGATGTCTTAGTGTGTTTTAACAAAAAATTCGTAACATTTTTAACCTAGTATAATCATAATAAATATAATAATATAATTTATATATGAAAAATGCTTTAAAAAAAAGAAATGTTTGAACCGGGACTCGAACCCGCGTCCAAACCAACTCACGGACTTACACCAACAACACCAACCACTAAGCCACATGCCCTTTTTGTGTTTGAATCCAAGATCAATTAAACTTAACACTTTCCCTGATTACCACGGTCAACAAACAAAAGTCAACAATCATCGACCCATTCAATTGATTCAAATCCCGCATTTTTGATCTAATTATGGAATGAAGTATGATTGACAGACCCTCAAGCGTATTCTACACGCCAATTATCATTCAAAACATTCCATTTTAAAGAATAATTACGCATTTATAGTTAAGGTTGAGTCAAACTTTCCAATCGTGCAATTCGTGTATTATAATATAAATTGAACCCTCATTCTCAATCCCTATGTGCCAAAAACAAAAACCCCACTCCTAATTTCCACAAATAATTCGTTTTTAAGCCTGATTCATACGCGTTTGACGTTTTTGGTTGACCGAACGTTTATCCTCGTTTCTGATTCAAAGGTATCAATTACTTACATGTTTTTGTTCATCGTTTTCACCCTAGCAATAACCCCATGATTCCTGGGATTATTGCTTGGTAATTCTCCCAATTAGAATAGCTAGGGGTCGAAGTAATGATTTGGGGAAAATAACACTTGGCTATTATCACTTGTATTTAAAACAAACCAATAAAAATCACCAACTGATCAGTTTGACCAGTTGGTGATACCCCTTGTGTTTAAACATTGAATCGGCTTGTGACTTGGGATCGAATCCAGTCACAATCATTTTAATTTTTCTAATAATTATGGCCAGAATCAAGAAGCCTTTATAATTATTCGAAACTAAATCCAAACGTTCTCAAGGTCCAGACCAGATGGTCTGGACTTGTGATTTAAAACACGCGAACCGGCCAAGGGCCCGGGTTCGATTCCTGGCAGCCACGATTAATTTTTTAAGACCCTTTAACTTTATATTTAATCTAATTATCTTTTAAAATAGTTTTTAAATACTAAAAATGATTTATAAATTCTATAAAATTTATTTTATGTTATTCAGATGGTAAATTTTATTATACAATTTTTAGTTTTTCAAAAATCATTTATTTAATATATATAAAATACATTACAAGTTTATTCATTAATAAATTAGAAATTATATAAAAATATCTAAACAGTTTTATAAAATTTCGTAAAAATTATTTTAGACTTATAAATCAATAAAATCTCCAGAATTAAATTTTAATTTCAGAAAAACATTTATTTAGTATTTTTAATTAATTTTTGCTCTTTTAATCATAAATAATTCACAATAAATCCTCTTTTCTTTATTTTTGCATCAAAATTTCACATAAATTATTTTTATTCATTTAGATCAGAAATATAATTTTATGATTTGAGATTTAGGAATTTTAATATTTTTAGATATTAATACTATATTTTGACAAATAAATATTAATGTATTATATATTCATTAGTTAAGAAAATAATTTTATAAAAATTATTTTCACATTACAACATTTTAATACAACTACCTTTAATCAAGATCTTACAAAAATTCTTTTTATTTATTTATTTATTTTTCTAAATTTATTTATTTATTATTTCATTAACCATTATTCTAAATTAACAATTAAACAATTGTCAATCCCCAAATTAGGAACCCTAGAATACTTTTAGACTAGAAAACTTAGACTTTTAAGTTTTCCCAACACTTATTTATTGCCTTAAAAATAGGGTGATACTTGGATACACTCGAGCCACACTTATTCTATGTCAAGAGATTTAATACTGTCATTAAGGTGAGTTTACATAGCCCCTTTTACTGTTTTACATTTTTGGGGTAAAACATGTTTAAACATTTTTATACACTAGCAATTACTCATTCTCATTATGTTGAAACTTGTGGATTCATTTTGACTGTAACAAAAAGACACAATATAATCATTAACATTGATCAAGCCGCCTGTTTAGATTATAGCGCTATAGGTCTGACAACCCCCCCCCCCCCCCGCATAAATTCAGGGATGATCGAAAGCAGTTAAACTTTTACTAACTTGCGAGTTAGGTCTCAGTCGACACAAGGTTTGATTGTACAAAAGACGCATTGTTATATGTCGGGACTCATACTCTTACATTATACAACTGTGATGGTTATACAAACTATTGTTATCTATTATATTAAAAAACCAATGTATTCTCACCAACTATTTATAGTTGACCCCCCATCTTTTCAACTTAAGATGTTTCATGTTTTATTTGCTATTGGAAGTTGTACAAGTCATGTAACACATAGGAGCTTTGGACCTAGTTTATATTAATCAACTTTTGTAATCATTACTTGTAAGGAAAATTGTAAACTGTTTAATATTATTCAACTTTCATTTAGTACCATGAGCTATTGAACAATCATCACTATGTGGCACCTCGATGTTTCCGCCATCGGTTGGGGTGTTACACGCGTTAGTCAACTCCACAGAGCCGCGCTCATAGGGGAGAGGGTTGGGCTCCATAAACCCCCGAACGATGAGCATCACCCTCATCCTCTCCATCATCATCATCCTTATCTTCGTCCTCAACACGGACAATCTCAAAAGGGCCTAAAATACGAAATACAAAAGTTAACGCCACGCGCGACAAGTACAAGCACAAAAATCGTAGAATAACATGGTAAATCACTCACCAGTGGTCAGCAGAAAGGGGGAGCGCACCTGGTGAACAGCCTCAGGCCGTAGAATGGGATTAACAAACAGGTAAGCAGTTTCATTCAAAATGAACTGCTGACCCTCAGCCACGGCCTCGAAATGCCACTCCAAGTCAGGCCCTGGAAACACGACTGAATAAATGCTACAAACTGCATAAAGGCAAAATATATAAGTAAAAGCGCAACAAAAGACAGAGAATCATCAGACACTCCATGCGTAGAGCAAAACTTACCAGCGTCACCATGACTCAAGACAGGATCATCCCTCTCCTCTTCCTGCTCATAAATCGGCTCATTCCGACAGCACTAAAGCAATCTCATCTATAGGAAACATCTTGGTGGGATGAGAGACAAGCGTGTTATACCAAGTCTGCCCCTCATACGCGATGCAAGTGGTCGCAAGGATCTTTCCCCCCACATTCCGCACAGACATTTTCCTGGGAATAACCCCCTCCGCGACCCAAAAGAACTTATCCTTCTAGTTATAATAACTCTTGAGGGAAAGAGTAAAGTGGGAAAACGATGCAGACCGACAGCGGAAGGAAAACCAGCTGTCAACAATCTTAAACACATAAAAAACATTAAATCGCTTGATAGTCGGTTCAATCCACCGCGCCTTGCAACAAAACTCGAACCAACAGATCTTGCTCATACCGCCTGGGTACACCTAGCTGAGATGCAGATGGTAGTGATCGAGTATTGACTTAAGGAATCTAGTGACAGGCAGCCGAAAGTTGTAGTAGGTAAAGAAAGCCTGGTACAAACCTATCTTCTCCGCGGGAGGATTCGTAATAACATGCCCCGGGCTGGGAATGGTAGGCTCATAGGCGGGCAAGATGCCATAATAATTGCAGAAGTGATCAAACTCAACATTTGTCCAATTTGCAGAAACCTCGCCGACAAGCAGGGCACTACGAACCTCCTTTTTCTCTTTCTTCTCTTTCTGCTTCTTGCTAGTGAAATCTGAGGAAGAAGCCATCGTAGCGCAAACAACGGAAATACTTTCTTTTGCAAAAGAATGGGTTATGGAATAGGGAATTGAGCAAAAGGCAAGTAAACTGCAACCAAGATGTTCCTCTTCCTTATATAGTGAGGGCAATGAATGCTCCTCGAAAGCCAGGTATGCAAACCGAACACTAAACCAATAAAAACGTGCCAGGTGGAAGAGAGATAAAACCATACCACTTTTTCTGAAAAAGGTAAGTGAGAAGGACGATTCGACTGCTCAACAACGTCACTTCGCACTCATGATGAGGAAAATGTGACACACATTAATTTCTGTCAGCCGCATCCACCGCCAACACGCGAAAAGCACCAGCAAAAAAGCGCCCGCATAAATACACCCAGAATACATAAAGTCTATCACCCCCTGCGCAAGCAAAAAGGATAATAGACTGGAGGGACTTGAAGAGATATGTACCAGCAAGCGCACACGTGTTCCCCGCATAATGACTTATGCGCATAACAACCTTGAGGGAATATCCCCAGGAACCTTCTATGGAGCCCGCGCGACACCTAGTACGCGACGGTTGCATGGAAATGGTGAAAAGGACGTCTGACCAATCACGAATGTTCTTTCCCTGCTCCATGATCTTCTGCCATCAACAAGGATAGAGAGGACGAGAGGGAGCACGTCCGGCAAATTAGAGAGGGACAACAACAATTCCTCAATGGCCTCACCTGTGGGGCCCGCACAAATGAGTTGTCAATCATTACTTACTCCCGAGACCGACCCATACATACTATAAATACCCCTTCATTCCATGTAGAGAGGGGTCGGCTTCTCACAGAGCAAAACACACACATTACAATACTCTAAGTTTTGTTAGAAAGATTGGTCGAAATATTATCCTTGTAATACTCGTCCGTAATCCTTGTAATCGTGCTCATACATATCAATACAATCTCTTCGTATTTATTCATTCATTACTATTGTTATCACCATTAGTCGAGTGTTATTTGGTTGGTGTTTCTTCATTGTTAAAAAAATCTCGTCCAAAGATTCAGATATATGTAGTTTAGGAATCGAACTCTTGAAAATAACCAGATACTTGGATATGAGGATACCAATGTCATAACAATATGTATATCTTTGTTCCTGTAAGAGTGTGAGGAGGGGGGGGGGACCAGCGTGGAAGCTTGTTCAAGCCCACCTACACCGCCCCCTGGTGGCGTGGTCCGGGCGGGATTACTTTAACAAGCGTTGGGCATTGGGGGGGGGGGGATGTCTTTGCATAATTTGATTGGCCCAATTAAAAAAAAACACAAACCAATATGACCGTTTCCTTATTTAAAAAAAAAAAATTCAAACTAACCCCTGAGTGGGTTGTGTTCGTAAAACTTTTACACGGAAGACTACGTTAGACGATAAAAGAGCAAAGTTTAACAAAGCTCAAATGACTGCACAGAAAGACATCAAGCGAGCTTTTGGTGTTTTGCAAAAAAGATGGCGCATTTTGGCCATGCCATGTCGATTGTATGAAAAAACCCAAATAAGAAATGTGATGTACGCATGCGTTATTTTACACAACATGATTTTGGAAGACGAAGGACGTGCAATATGCGAGTACTTTGGTGAGGAAACGCAATCAAGTCAAGGAGATATCACTGATGAAGAAAGAACATTAAATACCTTTGAAATCAAGAATAGCCAAACACATCACAACCTTCGAGCGGATTTGGTTGAACATATTTGGAGTCTACCGAGATATAACGAATCCAACGATGACGACAGTTACGATAATTAAAAACATAGGTAGTAGTTTTATTTTAAATTTTCGTTGATGCATTTTTATTTTATTTTTAGTTCATGTATTTTTTTTATTTGATGTTTTTTTTAATTTTTAGGTTTTTTATGTAATTTTATTATTAACTAGGTATTAGTTGCCCGCGCTTTGCTGCGGGTGCGGCTGTTGTGCGAAACGCGGTGGAAGCTCCTGTTGCGTTGAGTGTTTGGCGGACGTTAAAGATCGCACGTCGCTGTGGGAGCTCCTGTTGCGTAGAAAGGGTTTCGTGGACATAAAAGATAATATTAAGTGACTGTTATTCTCGCGTGGGCTTCAAAAAAATATTCACGGTTAAAAGCTAAAAGTTTGGTGGTCAAAGTTTGAAATCCTAAAAGCTAAAATTTTGGCCAAAGTGCAATGCAAGTTTAAAGAAGTTGAGTTGTCAAAGTTTAAAATCTTAAAAGCTAAAAGTTTCGTTGTCAAAATTTGAAATTCCAAAAGCTAAAAGTTTTATGGTCAAATTGGAAGAAAATAAAGTTAAGCTAAAAGTTAGTGGCCAAAGTTTTAAATCCTAAAAGCTAAAAGTTTGTTGGTCTAAGTTTGGTGGTCAAATTAGAAGAAAATAAAGTTAACCTAAAAGTTATTGACAGAAAGAAAGTCAACCTAAAAGTTAGTGGCCAATATATATATATTAAAAGACCACAGTGCACGTTAATATTGTAGCAATGCTGAAATATTCTTTAATTAATTTATAGATAATATAACATTAAAATAATAAAATTAATAAAATATTAGTTACTGTTCAAGTGTAGTTAAATTAATATATAGAATAATTATTATGCTTTTAATTATCTTTTTAATTAAATCTTATGTTTTTAATTAGTTTATTGAAAAAAAATAATACACATGGCGTTTTATGCCCACTTCCCCATCCACTCCCCATACTCTAAAAATAAAACATCTTTAGGTGCCATCCCAAATATCTGAAATATTTACTAATACAGTAATTTCTCGGTTTATTTGAAGTTGATAACTAATTATTAATATTTAGTTTTGTATTTTTTTTTTCTTATGAACGAATTTTTATGTAGAAAATTTTAGAATCTTGGATCATTTGAGTTTAAAATTCTTAATATACATCCAGTTAGATTTGGCTGGTAAACACAATTATAACTTTAATAAAAAATAGCAAAAATATTACGTTTAAACCCATGACCTACTGGTAAACACAATTATAACTTTAATAAAAAAATTAGCACAAATTATTACGTTTAAACCCATGACCTACCACTAACATAGATATAAGTAACTTTCCGATATCAGAGATGGCGAATACTAAATTGTGGTAGTCATCTTCTTTATAGAAGTCATCGTCTAGAAATATATCGTGTCATGTGATTTTCAGTATCACATGACACTAATACCTATATTGGAGTTCGTTCGCCAGACGAACACGTGTTAGAAGAAATGGAGTCAAAAGGGAATACATGTGGGAATGATTTGATTCCAAAATAATGGCTAACAACTAGAATTTGAATTTATTGTCGGAGATGTACTAATACGTGTCTTTGCAATGTCTTTAAAAAAGAAATGCCATTTTTCTGGAAAATATGGTTTTCAATCCACTCACACGTGACATGACTACAACTCTATATAGTACTAATATAGTACTTGTGTGTAAACCGTCAACCCAAGTACGTGTTTCAATCCACTCCACCACAGAGGAAATAGGTAACTAGGAAGATTTTCAATCCACTAACGTTCAATACGTGTTTTTTTACCACCCACCCTTGTGGTGGAGTGTTATTGGGAAGTGAGGGAGAGACACTTGATTTTTGTGGTCATGGGTTCGACTTCTGATCCCTTCAGGTTTTTCCGGTTTGCTACCGTCCTGCCTTCGGGCGGGTATGCAGGCCGGGTTTTCCCTGGAACAGGAGACGGGTGGGCTAAAGGGCTCCGTGCGTGCGGATTGGGCCGCTACAAGATACGTCTTATAGGCTACCTTTAGCCAATGGGGGCTGCGTACGGAATACCCGCCAATACTTTAGTTGGTCGTTCAAAAAAAAAAATACGTGTTTTTTAGGACCACCGTCCTTAAATGGCTTGGGGTGGGGTTCAACATTAGTTTTCATATGTTTGGTCATAGGCACTCTTTCCTCGTGCAAAACCTCTACCACGTTCCATCAACACCTCCATTATTTTTGATAAGTCCTCATGCAGTTTTTCTATCAGTTGGTTGTTTCGAACTCCATGACAAAAGCCGAAGACCCGAAGTTGGTCTACTGCTCCGTAATTTGCATGCTCTTTTTATTGAATCGATCAATAAATTTTTCTAAGGACTCCCCATCCTTTCTCCTGATGTTATGCACCTCTGTGATGTCTTTAGAACATCGCCGCTGTTGTGAAAAGTTTTGCAAGAAGGCCTTGCGAAAATCTTCCTAGTTACCTATTTCCTCTGATGGTAAACCGTCAACCCAAACCCATGCCGCCCCGGTGAGTGTTTGAGCAAACATGTGACACCATGCAGGCATGGGTCACAACTCAATTTAGCCGGCACTTCGAAATCGAAAATATGATCGTCTAGATCCGAAGTTCCATCATACTTTTTCACCGTCACCGACATTTTCAACTTAGCCGGTAGACGGGTGTTTGCTATTCTTTCCGAGAACTTGGAGTGTGCAGCCAAATAGGCCGGACGATATGGAGCGGTGAGATTATCATTTGCTATGGCTGAGGTTACTGACCCTTGTTCCGTGACATGAGGTTTGGTTGGGGTTGGTCAGGAATACCCATACGGAATGAAATACCCGTATGGTGTGTCAAATGGAGTTGCCGCAGTGATTGTGGAGTATATCGGTTGGGAAACAAGACCGGAACTTGCTTCAGATGACATGGATAATCCCTTAGTGGGGAATAGGTTTACCTGCACACTCCAGAGCTTCTCTTCCTTTTCCTGCTGCTTTTTTAACCTAAGCAAAAGCTCGCGATTCTTTTGGAGGAAAGTTACATCAAATTCAGGTAATGGTTTCGAACGCCTGGTTGTTATGTTTTCAAATGGCAGGGATCGGTAGACCTGTCATCCTTCAATTTGGGAAGGACCAACAGACGTAACAACTGCAGTGGAAGATGCTACTGTTTCCATCCCGTCATCAAGATCGATATTAGTGACATCTTCAACTGTAAAGGCTTCTGATGTTGCCGCCATGGGTGAGAACTGCACGGATCTATGTTTTTTTTTGGGAGAGAAACAATGCAAGAAAAACAAATGGCGCCAATTGAAGATCCAAGAAATTGCCGAACCTGTAAATATCTAGGAAACATGACAGTCAATTAGATCTTGAGGGTTATGAACTCTGGTAGAACCTGCACAACGTAGAAAACCATTAGGCTCACCACAGAGAAGGTTGGAGGGCCTCTCTATGACCACCCTCCAGCGTGAGGATAAGTTTTTGTTTAGAGAGAGAAAAAGTGAGGTTCGGAATGTGTGAGTTCATGCATGTATCACCTGTACTTGATATGGTGAGTATTTATACTCGCAAAAGAAATTGTACTTCTCTGAGGTTCGGTGTTATTGTACTTTCCTTTGGATCTTTTGACTTCCGAAGGTAAGGCGTACTTGGCTCGAACCTTGGTGGAGATGAACTTCCTTTTGGGCTTCGGCCTGACTACATGGGCCGGAGCTACTAAGTTAAGGTATTAATCCTTATACCTCTTCAGTAGTCATCTTCTTTATAAATATCATCGTCTAGAAATATTTGGTAGGCTCTGTCTATTTGGACACCTTTGAAATTTATTTTGACACCCTAAGTATGCCTCGTATTGGTCTATATGAGGAATACTTACGTCAAAAAGCTGCACACAAACTTTAAGGGAATCTCAGACCTAAAACTTCGTGCCAATATGCCTCATATTGGTCAATATGAGGTATATCATAGCCAAGTATGCCTCATATAGATCAATATGAGGCATATTAGGGTCTTTTTATTATATTTTTGTATTTTTATTTTTATTGTTTTTAAATAACTAAAAATACTAAATTAACTTTAAAAAAAATTAAAAATTAACAAAAAGTTAGTTATATTCATTCCAATATTATTTTAACAAAATCACAACTTTTTGTTACCAGTATTATTTTTTAAAAATTATTTCTTTTGTTTGGTTTTGAAGATGTTTGTTTTGTTTTGGTGAGTTTGAAGAAGTTATAAGTTTAGTTTAGAATTTTTTTTAAATCGATTGATTGTTGTATTTTAATACATTCGAAAAGAGTTTTTTTTAACAAATCGATTGATCAATGTATTTCAGTATGTTTTTTTTTTGCAATTTTTTTACCATTTGTACATAAAGTTTATAAATATTTTATTTTTAAAAGTAAAAATATTTTAAAACCTTATATGGTAGTATAGATCTTGAATCTTTCAAGCCTAGTATTGGTACCAATACCAGGCTTTGTAACATCGCAAAATTTTTCTCCAAATTTTAATAAATAAAAGTCCTAAATTTTATACATCT
The DNA here is from genome assembly GCA_030844895.1 of Ambrosia x helenae. Lineage (NCBI taxonomy): Eukaryota > Viridiplantae > Streptophyta > Magnoliopsida > Asterales > Asteraceae > Ambrosia > Ambrosia x helenae. The sequence continues at coordinate 133,056,760 of CM061228.1, read as the reverse complement.
TTATCCCTATTATTGTCTTTAACTCACAATTCTATATATATATATATATATATATATATATATATATATATACACATATCTCACTTGGTTTAAATAATAATAATAATAATAATAATAATAATAATAATAATATGATCTAAATTTTTCTTTACACTTACACTTGTCAAGAATTTTTTTTATATAAAGCTCAATCAAACCAAAACATTTTTGTTACAAACAAAACTAAAAACTTAATACCCATCTTAAATTCTATCGGCCCAAACCATCAGCCCAAAAACCTCAAAATTGGCCCAACATAAAATCTGCCCAATTCCCTTCTCTTCTTTGTGATACATCGCTGCACATGACAACCAGACATCCAATTTGTTGACCATGAAGCCTTCCATTTTGACCATTTGATTGACACAGTTTTTGGAAATCTAGAATCAAATTAAATGCTACTGAGTTGACTGACTGGCCTTCACGCGTCCAAGACTGCCATTAATCACGCAATAACAGCCCCTTCAAGCGTGACTTACTCAGTTTTGACCGAGTCGTGGTCAAAGATTTAAAACCTTCCTTTTCTACAGCATATTATAAATTGAACGCGTGAATTTGATAAGAAACAACCGATAAACAAAACCCCACCACCACAGACCTTAGTCGTTCACTGGATCTTAAGCTTTGATCGTGATTTGATTTCTGTTTTTGACTCGCGATAATACTCGATTAACACACGGTAAGCTCCAATTAAATCCATCATGTTGTTTGTTGTCCTGTCCCGGTCATTAACCCCATTATTAATTAGCGCATTTTATTTGATTAAGAATCTAGGGTTCTTAGTATAGATTTGGAGAAGATGACTATGCCTTACAATTACATTTAATCATTACAGAGCCAAACAAAACACCAACTGATCACGTAGATCCGATGGTGGTGGGTGTTTTGTTAACTGTTTGGACCGGGCTTCTGTCTGGGTTCGAATCCAAGCATGAACATCTTTTTTTTTCTTCTTTTCCTTATAATCATGATACACTTCAAGAAGCCTATACATACAATTGAAACCAAACATAACCGTTCTCAGGGTCTAGACCAGATGGTCTAGGCTTGTGATTTAAACCAATGAACCGGCCTTTGACTCGGGTTCGATTCTTGCAAGCCTCAAACATTTTTTTTAAGTCTTTTCTTTTGTATTTTTAGTTATTATCTTTAGAAACGATTTAAAAATACCAAATCTGACTTATAAATTCTATAAAGTTTATTTTACGTTATTCAAATGGTAAACTTTATTATACAATTTTTAGATTTTCAAAAATCATTTATTTATTATATATAATAAATATTACAAATTTATTCAATTATAATTATAAAATTTTATAAATATATCAAAACGACCTTATAAAATTCCACAAAAATTATCCTAAACTTATAAAACAGTAAACATTCCAGAAATGATTTTTATTTCTGAAAAATAATTTATTTAGTATTTTTAATCGATTTTTGTTTTTTTTAATCATAAATAAATCATAATAAATTCGTTTTTCATTATTTTTGCATCAAAATTTCACATAAATTATTATTTATCATTTAAGATCAGAAATATAAATTTTTGATTCGAAATTTATAATTTTTAATATTAAGACTATATTTTGTCAAATAAGTATTTATATATAAATATTCATTAACTAAGAAAATAATTTTATAAAAATTATTTTCACATTTATTACATTGTAATTCAACTACTTTTAGACAATATTGGTCAGAAAACATTTCCATTAATTATTTCTTTATTTATTTAAATTATTCAAATTTAATCATAAGTCAATTATTAATCCCCAAATTAGGAACCCTAGCACAATTTAGACTAGAAAACTTAGACTTAATAAGTTTTGCCCAACACTTATTTTTTTTTACCTTGAAATAGGGTACTACTTGGCAACTTTGGGCTACACATACTCTATTTCTCGAGACTTAATACTTTGCTAAGGTGAATTTACGTAACCATGTTTATGCAATTCTTTACACTTGCAACATTATACTTAAGCAATTCTACATACATGTCTAGTTGTAAACTTTAATGCCTCATGATTTAGACAACAACAACAGTTAGACTTACGCTTCAACATACATAATCATTAGCTATGGCCAAGCCGGCGATACAAAATAATAGATCTATTGGATTGACAATCCCACCTAGATTCGTTGACCATCTTTTATGGGGAGCGCGGGTGATTGTTATCGTTCCAACATAATATTAAGGTGAACCGTGGATGACGGGATGGACCTAAACTAGTCGGAGGTTTGATTATGTGCATTCAACACTTCATGTTTATTCATGTAGACTTAAACTTACGATAGACATATGAATTGCTAAACTTTTATTCTTAAACTTAATTGCTTGACATGGCTTATGTATTCTCACCAACTTCTAGTTGACCCCCCCATTTTTCCAAACTCAACAGGAATTACTGATGTTTGAAGTCTAGAGCTAGCATGAGAAGATATTTGAAGTCTTAAGCTTTGTTTGATTATTGGATGTACTAGATTTCATTCAAGACATTTAATGTAATTCAATATTGTAATAAAGGATTATGTAAACATATGTATTACCATGAGCTACTGAACAATCATTCATACGTGACACCTCAATGTTTCCGCCATCGGTTGGGGTGTTACAGATTGGTATCAGAGCCGTGGTTATAGGGAATTAGGTTATTAGAAAAATAATCTAGTCTATAACCATAGGATTATAACCAGTATTTGCTCCTTTTACTTGCTATTCTCTATCTCACTCCTACTTCTTATCCCTACTTCAATTCCTACAAGAAGATTGCTCTCCATCACAAGATCTACTCTTAGACTAATAGGACAATTCTCAGGTTTAGCCTGAACCACCTTGAGATCTCGTTGAAGTTCTAGAATCTTAATAACGAACACGTGCAATCTGGAAGGGTGAACGCCTGTATTCTGAGTCTTCTGTCTAGGCTGGCATTGCGCATATATCCCAATCAGACGAGGGACCCGGATGCCTACCTGGGAATTCTCGGGATGAGTATTCACTTATAGGCTAAAGCATGTCTTCACTATGTTATTAGAATCTAGAATCTTTGATAAGTCAACGTTTTCGTTTATTCATTTTAATTAATGGATAGATGAATACATTCCTTATATTACCTCATTGTCCTTCATTCATTCCACATCTCATTGAACATTCATTGTGTCTCTTACAGATCATGCCTCCACGTCGCAGCACTCGCAATAATAGTGGTGAAAATCAAGAGGAAAGTAGCAACAACCATAGCCACGACACTAACCACAACAACAATAACAACAACAACAATGGTGTTGATGCCCAGCTGGCTGCGATCATTTCTCAACAAATGGCGCAACAGATCGCGACTCTGGTTCCTAACTTAGTGTCTCAAGTCATCCAGATGAACGGAAATGGTAATGGAAACGGAAACGGCAACGGAAACGGTAATGGAAACCACAATGGAAACGGGAATGGTCTCCCAGCTTGCACTCTTAAGCACTTTAATACCTGTAACCCCCCTAAGTTCAGTGCAGATGAAGGAGCTACGGGTCTTCTGCAATGGTTCGAGGGTATTGAGAATACCTTCATTAACAGTGAGTGTCCCGATAACTTTAAGGTCCGTTATGCCATGAGCGTTCTTCACAAACGAGCACTCACTTGGTGGAATGAGGAAAAGCGCACCCGTGGAACTGAAGTCGCACTGGCCTTAACTTGGGATCAAGCTAAAGACATTATGAAGGCAGAGTTCTGCCCTCGTAATGAAATCAAGAAGTTGGAAGACGAGTTTCACGATCTTGCCCAAGATAGTGGAGAAAACCTTGCCTACAACACTCGTTTTCACGAACTTAGTCTACTACTACCACACAAGGTCACCCCCTTGCCTATTGCGATCGAAAAATACATTGGTGGCTTACCCATGCAGATTCAGGACACGGTGTGGGGAAGGAACCCTGCTACTCTGGAGGAAGCAAAGCGTTTGGCGGCCACCCTAACAGATAACCATGTGAAGGCAGGAACCCTGACTCGGAAAGAGAAAAAGAAAACTGTTGCGAAGGATACTCCCCAACCTGCCGTTGAAATTAAAACTGAGGCCTCAACCAATGGAAGGCGCAAGGTCAGGAATTTTGCAATAGACGCCACTGTCCCACCCAACAAGAAACAATATAACGGGAACCAACCTAAGTGTGACACCTGTCAGTATCACCACCCAACCCAAGTGCCATGCCGTCAGTGTTCCAATTATCAAAGGTATGGGCATCTTGCGGATGTTTGTCGAATTCCTGCTGCAAATGCCCTTGCTGCTCCAAATAATTCTGCTAGGGACCCTCTGTGACATCCGTCACTTTTTATATTTTTATATAATAATAATAATAATAATAATAAAAATAAAAATAATCATATTTTTTTTAGACTAATTAAACCCACACATAACCCAAACCATAACCAAACCATAAGCCCAAACCTATTTTCCCCATTGTAAACTTTAAACCCATTCTGAACCCAATAAACTCGGCCCAACAGTCGGCCCATAACCCACAGTCCAGCCCAACACCTTCCCTTTCCCCTTACCTGTTAAAAAAAACGAAAAGAAAACCTTGCCCCCTGACGGGACTCGAACCGGGCAAGGCTGGACCAGACACCCGCACCACTACCATCTGAGCTACACTTGAACTTTGAATTTATCCCAACCCTAATTATATTTAACCCCATATAAACCGCCAATCCACTTCCTTCTTCCCTTGACTGCACGCGAACAGCAAACCAAAACAATCTAGTCAACCTTATCTTTGACCAATTGATTGCAGCACAATTTGGAAACTTTAATCATTTTTTTCGCATACAAAGACGAACGACCAGGAATCTCGCACCTTTCCATCACATTAAATTGCTTAATTTCTTACTAATCGAGCATAATTAACGCGTTTATATAAACCTTGGTCAAAACTTTCTAAATCTTAAAAACGTAGACTTATTATAAATTGAACCTCGATTTACAATCCATATGTGCCGAAATACAAACCCTCACCTCCAATTCCAGTTAATAAGTCGTTTTTAATCAAGAACTAGTCGTCGGTTGACTTTTCGTTTGACCGGGCATCCATCTTTGTGTCGAACCTGTAAGTTACAATTCTTGTGTTGATTTCAATCCTCGTTCAAGTCCGGTCAATAACCCTATGATTTCAGGGCTTATTAATCGTTGATTTGATCGATTAGAAATTCTAGGGTTCGTTTGATTAATATTGGGGAAGAACACGAATTTCATATATTATTTATATTTGATTAAACTGAAATCAACACAACCACTGGTCTGGACCAAGTGGTTGTGTCTGGTACCCCTCAACAAAGCCACGCAGGTTCGAATCCCACAAGTGCCAAAACAATTTTTTTTTTGTCTCTTTTCATTTATATATTTAACCCTTAATCTTTTAAAATCATTTTAAATTACTAAAACTATTTTATAAATTCTACAAAATTTATTTTATGTTATTCCAATGATAAACTTTACTGTCCAATTTTTAGTTTTTCAAAAATAATTTATTTAATATATATTATAAATATTACAAGTTTATTCATTTAAAATTATAAAATTCAATAAAAATATCTAAACGATTTTATAAAATTCCACAAAAATTATACTAAACTTTTATGACAATAAACATTTCAGAAATTATTTTTAATTCAGAAAAACCGTACATTTTACATTTTTAATTAATTTTTGTTATTTTTAATCATAAATAATTCATAATAAATTCATTTTTCAATATTTTTGTACCAACATAAATTATTTCTATTCATTTGGAACTGAAATACAGTTTTTAATTCAGAAATTCTTTAATTTTAATATTTTTAGATATTAAAGTTATATTTTGACAATTTGAAATAAATAGATTATATATTCTATTTCCAAGAAAATAATTTTATAAAAATTATTTTCATACTTAAAACCTTATGTTGTGACTATATTCAACTTAAAATTTTACAAAGAGACTTTTATTTATTTATTTATTAAATTTCTTATATTTAATAAACAACTTATTTATTAATCAAATAAACGTTTATCCCCAATTCGAAGCCCTAGAAAATACTTATAGACCAAATAGACTTAGACTTATTTGTTACATTATACATAGGGTGATACTTGGCAACGTTGGATTATACTTATTCAATTACACAAGACTTACCACCTTGCTAAAGTGAGTATTACTTATCCTTTTTTTTCCGCTTTTACAACTTTTGGGGTGATTCATGCACAAGTATACAAAACTTTCGTATTCATTTACACATACATTTTATTCATTTACAATTCATATACGTGTCTTGTTTATCTTTGTGCTTATGTTTGAACATGAACGTAGCTTGCATACAAAATCATACATTTAGACATAACTTATGTTATGGTGCTCTTTACACTCAGACGTAACTTATGTTACGGTGCTCATTTAGACGTAACTTATGTTACGGTGCTCATTTAGACATAACTTTGTGTTATGGTGCTCTTTTAGACTCACACGTGTCGAGGTGCTCATTATCAATTTCATTGTACAACTTTACATGTGATCTTTGTCTTGTTTGGTTACTTGCGTGTTTACATAATGCCTTGGTGATGCTAGACACATGAATTGTACTACTTTTCAAAACTTATACTATACGTACAAAACTAAGTAGTACTCACCAACATCATATGTTGACAAAATTATTTTCGTGCATGTTTCAGGATAAGCTGCTTGACGCTTCACATAGGACATTGGACTTAGATTTAATCAATCAATTATCTTTATTTTTGTTGTCTTGTATTTAATTTCACATGTTGTAAAACAATATTCAATAATCATATATTTACATTTTAGTACCATGAGCTTTTGAACAATCGTCACTACGTGGCACCTCGATGATTCCGCCATCGGTTGGGGTGTTACAGATTGGTATCAGAGCCATGGTTATAGGGAACTAGGTTACTAGATGAAATAGGCCTAGACTATAACCGAACTTCAACTTTCATGCATTATACTTCCTAAATTACCTTACCCCTCATTTCCCTCTACTTTCCTTCCTCTATCTTCTCTTCTTCTCCATTTCTCCTCATCTTTCATCCTGGTGCATAGAGATGGTGTCCTACAAGGAGTGGAAAGCCTACATCATCATGGAACGGGAGTAGTACCTTTCATGAAGACACTCTTGGGCATAATGCCTACTCTTATTTTTGCTCCTTCAAAGTCGTTGAACCTTAATGAGTGTGATAAGGACACGCGCAATCTGGAAGGGTGGACGCCTGTACACTGGGTTTTCTGGCATAGGCAAGCATAGCGCATAAATCCATTTACGGACCTGTTATGCTTACCTGGGGATTCCTGGAGTGAGTGTCCACTTATAGGCTAAAGCATGTCTTCTTTGATCACCATTGGGTTCAATTCCTTTGAAAAGTCAACGTTCTTGTTGGGCTTTACAGCTAGACAAGGGCACTCCAAGCATCTTATGCAAGTTTTTCAAATATACTCTCTCGTTTCATAAACAATATTCTGTATATCATGATTTTCATATATTGCTTACAAGTTCATACTTTCATAATCATTTGTACAGTTATACACTCACATTTTCTAATCTCATGATTATTCATTGACTACCTCATAGATGTCTGCTCGCCGCATGCTCCGTGATGCCAGCCAACGTCCTGTTCGTGCTTCTGGACAACGTTCTGATCGTCGCCTTGCATCTTTAGTCGCTGAGCAAATTGCTGCAGTAATTCCAAACCTTGTCAGTGAGATAACCCAGAATAGTAACAGCGCCAACACAGGGAGTACGACTCAATTTCGGTGCACTTTCAAACACTTTAACTCCTGCAACCCCACAAAATTCACTGGTGAGGAGGGTGCTACTGGCCTCCTCCAATGGTTTGAAAGCATGGAGAGTACTTTTGTGAACAGTGAATGTCCTGATGAACTCCGCGTTCGCTATGCTACTAGTGTCCTTCAGAAGGGAGCGCTAACCTGGTGGAATGGCGAAAAGCGCAATCGAGGAGCTGATGTTGCTTTATCTTTATCTTGGGCTGAGGTTAAGGAACTCATGATCGCCAAATTCTGCCCTAGGAACGAAATCAGGAAACTAGAGGAAGAGTTCCATAGGTTGAAACAAGACAGTGGTGAGAATCTTGCGTATAATACTCGATATCACGAACTTAGCATACTAGTTCCACACATGGTCACCCCGGTCTCTCGAGCAATCGAGAAATATATCGAGGGATTACCAGACCTGATTCAAGACGTTGTCACTGGAGGCAAAGCCACTACGGTAGAAGAAGCCATCCAGCTTGCAGCCACTTTAACAGACAAACACGTAAGGAAAGGAAACTTGGTTAGAAAGGGCACCAAGACGTCTACTGAGAAAACCACCAATGCTGTTGAACAATCTAAGACTGTCTTAGCAAAGGCCGCCACTACTGCTTCGAACTCTAAGAAACGAATGGGCGATAATCAGAATCATGCTGTTGTGGATCCTGTGACTCAACCCCCTATCAAGAAAGCCTACACGGGAATCCATCCTCAATGCAACACTTGCAAGTATCATCACCCTGCAAATCTTCCATGCCGTCAATGAACTAGGTGTGGAAGGTTTGGACACTTTGTTACCACTTGTCGAGTAATGGTTGGGACACAGAGTAATCATCAAACAGCTGCCCAGGAACCACTACAGATTACTAACGGTCGGGCATGTTATCATTGTAGAGACCCTAACCACATGCGACCTCAATGCCCTAAATTGAATAATGTATACCTGGTGGCACATGGACGAGCTTTCAATAACAATATCAACGAAGCAAACGGGCAGGATGACGTTAATCCCACTGGTTAAGCTATGGATGAAATCTCCCTAAGACTCGAGAATCCAATACTGGTGTTTTCATTTTCTTGATCTTATTATCATTTTGTACCCAATTTTGTCGCACTCATTAGCATATAACATCTAGAGATTTCCTTGCATACTATTGTGTACGAATAAATATTGGAAATTTATCATATTTGGTTTAAATCGTATAAGCTTCAGACTCTGCATTACATTTTATTGCAATATTTGGACCTGATTTTCATGAAAACCAAACTACTAAAAACTCGATACTTGATCCTACCGAGCTTTTCAAAAAAAAAAAAAAAAAAAACATCATTGGTTATTACATGAAACTTGATTTTTCCCTTAATTTGACTATTCATCGAACATCTAATTATTCATGATACTCGTAAACATTTAATTATTCATGATAACACTTACACTTAATGGTTGTAGTACTTACAAACTTGCTTGCATGTGTGTATTATCCACGCAATTCAGATAAACATTTCATTTAAAGGGCTCCTCGGACGAGTGGTAGCCCATACTTAAATACTGTTATGCTTACAAGTTGTTGCAAACCAATGCAATTGACCTTATTATTTCATAGCCTCATTTCATTGATAAACGTGTTGTTATGTCATCTTCTTGTGAAACTTATTTGCCTTAATGTGTGTTAGATTAGGATCATAGAAGGACATAAAACCCTAATGTAAGGTAAATTGATGATTCCGGTCCGGAACGTAATCATGAATTTACAGGTGCGTTTAGGGTAGTGTGAAATTCTATTAAGAGTTTTTGGTAGGCGTCCAGTACGTTTTCAAGGTATCAAAGGTGTGGTGGGTTAGCTGCGGTACACCCTGTATACAAACACTAATGATGCATTGAAAGTGAGACTGGAAGTCGGACCAGGAACAAACTCTAGTTACTTGGTAGTTCATTTAGTCTTTCTGTAGTCAATCAACTCGTGCAATTATTTTAGGAGTCCTAAAACTTGAAGTTTAGTATTTACTAGATTCTTATTCTCCTTATTATTCGAGACGAACCTAATCCAATCCTTGACTCACATCTCTCGAAACAATTCACTCTGTTACCTATAAATTTACGTCGTGCCTTAACTCAAATTTTCCAAACCACAGTCATCTTAATTTTTACCCAAGCATCCATAACCCTATGTTTCTAATAACTTCGGGACGAAGTTTCTAAAAGTAGGGGATGTTGTGACATCCGTCACTTTTTATATTTTATATAATAATAATAATAATAATAAAAATAAAAATAATCATATTTTTTTTAGACTAATTAAACCCACACATAACCCAAACCATAACCAAACCATAAGCCCAAACCTATTTTCCCCATTGTAAACTTTAAACCCATTCTGAACCCAATAAACTCGGCCCAACAGTCGGCCCATAACCCACAGTCCAACCCAACACCTTCCCTTTCCCCTTACCTGTTAAAAAAAACGAAAAGAAAACCTTGCCCCCTGACGGGACTCGAACCCGGGCAAGGCTGGACCAGACACCCGCACCACTACCATCTGAGCTACACTTGAACTTTGAATTTATCCCAACCCTAATTATATTTAACCCCATATAAACCGCCAATCCACTTCCTTCTTCCCTTGACTGCACGCGAACAGCAAACCAAAACAATCTAGTCAACCTTATCTTTGACCAATTGATTGCAGCACAATTTGGAAACTTTAATCATTTTTTTCGCATACAAAGACGAACGACCAGGAATCTCGCACCTTTCCATCACATTAAATTGCTTAATTTCTTACTAATCGAGCATAATTAACGCGTTTATATAAACCTTGGTCAAAACTTTCTAAATCTTAAAAACGTAGACTTATTATAAATTGAACCTCGATTTACAATCCATATGTGCCGAAATACAAACCCTCACCTCCAATTCCAGTTAATAAGTCGTTTTTAATCAAGAACTAGTCGTCGGTTGACTTTTCGTTTGACCGGGCATCCATCTTTGTGTCGAACCTGTAAGTTACAATTCTTGTGTTGATTTCAATCCTCGTTCAAGTCCGGTCAATAACCCTATGATTTCAGGGCTTATTAATCGTTGATTTGATCGATTAGAAATTCTAGGGTTCGTTTGATTAATATTGGGGAAGAACACGAATTTCATATATTATTTATATTTGATTAAACTGAAATCAACACAACCACTGGTCTGGACCAAGTGGTTGTGTCTGGTACCCCTCAACAAAGCCACGCAGGTTCGAATCCCACAAGTGCCAAAACAATTTTTTTTTTGTCTCTTTTCATTTATATATTTAACCCTTAATCTTTTAAAATCATTTTAAATTACTAAAACTATTTTATAAATTCTACAAAATTTATTTTATGTTATTCCAATGATAAACTTTACTGTCCAATTTTTAGTTTTTCAAAAATAATTTATTTAATATATATTATAAATATTACAAGTTTATTCATTTAAAATTATAAAATTCAATAAAAATATCTAAACGATTTTATAAAATTCCACAAAAATTATACTAAACTTTTATGACAATAAACATTTCAGAAATTATTTTTAATTCAGAAAAACCGTACATTTTACATTTTTAATTAATTTTTGTTATTTTTAATCATAAATAATTCATAATAAATTCATTTTTCAATATTTTTGTACCAACATAAATTATTTCTATTCATTTGGAACTGAAATACAGTTTTTAATTCAGAAATTCTTTAATTTTAATATTTTTAGATATTAAAGTTATATTTTGACAATTTGAAATAAATAGATTATATATTCTATTTCCAAGAAAATAATTTTATAAAAATTATTTTCATACTTAAAACCTTATGTTGTGACTATATTCAACTTAAAATTTTACAAAGAGACTTTTATTTATTTATTTATTAAATTTCTTATATTTAATAAACAACTTATTTATTAATCAAATAAACGTTTATCCCCAATTCGAAGCCCTAGAAAATACTTATAGACCAAATAGACTTAGACTTATTTGTTACATTATACATAGGGTGATACTTGGCAACGTTGGATTATACTTATTCAATTACACAAGACTTACCACCTTGCTAAAGTGAGTATTACTTATCCTTTTTTTTCCGCTTTTACAACTTTTGGGGTGATTCATGCACAAGTATACAAAACTTTCGTATTCATTTACACATACATTTTATTCATTTACAATTCATATACGTGTCTTGTTTATCTTTGTGCTTATGTTTGAACATGAACGTAGCTTGCATACAAAATCATACATTTAGACATAACTTATGTTATGGTGCTCTTTACACTCAGACGTAACTTATGTTACGGTGCTCATTTAGACGTAACTTATGTTACGGTGCTCATTTAGACATAACTTTGTGTTATGGTGCTCTTTTAGACTCACACGTGTCGAGGTGCTCATTATCAATTTCATTGTACAACTTTACATGTGATCTTTGTCTTGTTTGGTTACTTGCGTGTTTACATAATGCCTTGGTGATGCTAGACACATGAATTGTACTACTTTTCAAAACTTATACTATACGTACAAAACTAAGTAGTACTCACCAACATCATATGTTGACAAAATTATTTTCGTGCATGTTTCAGGATAAGCTGCTTGACGCTTCACATAGGACATTGGACTTAGATTTAATCAATCAATTATCTTTATTTTTGTTGTCTTGTATTTAATTTCACATGTTGTAAAACAATATTCAATAATCATATATTTACATTTTAGTACCATGAGCTTTTGAACAATCGTCACTACGTGGCACCTCGATGATTCCGCTATCGGTTGGGGTGTTACACCCTCCAGCTACTTAACAACAAGCTCCACCGTTTGAATGTTATTTTGCATTTAAAATTCTATGTATTGACGCTTTGATTCAAGTATTGGAACTTTTGTCTTTTACATGAGAGTCGTTTATCTAGTATGATCACAACGCTTGGATGCATGCTTGTTTGAATGTGAACTAATTGCTATATCAATATCTAAACCATACTCGTTATACTTATAAACTTGCTTATTTGTACAACAGTTAGTTGGCTACCAAATAACCTACTCAACGATTGGTAGAGGTCATCATGTCTTTTCAACAGTCGGGAGAGGCCCTACAACCTGCTCAACGACTGGTGGAGGCTATCGAACCTGCTCAACAATCGGTAGAGTCATAGAAGGACACAAAACCCTAATGTAAGGTAAATTGGTGATTGCGGTCCGGAACGTAATCATGAATTTACAGGTACGTTAAGGTAGTGTGAAATTCTATCAAGGTTTCGGGGAAATAACCAAATGTAAACTCTAGTTATCTGGTAGTTCATTTAGTCAATCAACTCACACATAACACGCCTCTTATCCACACTATTCGAGACAGTTTATTTTATTCATGTCATGCTATTTCCAAATCACAATTATTTTCATTTACCTTCAACCCTGTGTTTTCAATAAACTTCGGGACGAAGTTTCCAAAAGTAGGGGAGACTGTAACATCGCAAAATTTTTCTCCAAATTTTAATAAATAAAACTCCTAAATTTTATACATCTTTATCCCTATTATTGTCTTTAACTCACAATTATATATATATATATATATATATACATATTTCACTTGGTTTAAATAATAATAATAATAATAATATGATCTAAATTTTTCTTTACACTTACACTTGTCAAGAATTTTTTTTTAATATAAAGCTCAATCAAACCAAAACATTTTTGTTACAAACAAAACTAAAAACTTAATACCCATCTTAAATTCTATCGGCCCAAACCATCAGCCCAAAAACCTCAAAATCGGCCCAACATAAAATCTGCCCAATTCCCTTCTCTTCTTTGTGATACATCGCTGCACATGACAACCAGACATCCAATTTGTTGACCATGAAGCCTTCCATTTTGACCATTTGATTGACACAGTTTTTGGAAATCTAGAATCAAATTAAATGCTGCTGAGTTGACTGACTGGCCTTCACGCGTCCAAGACTGCCATCAATCACGCAATAACAGCCCCTTCAAGCGTGACTTACTCAGTTTTGACCGAGTCATGGTCAAAGATTTAAGACCTTCCTTTTCTACAGCATATTATAAATTGAACGCGTGAATTTGATAAGAAACAACCGATAAACAAAACCCCACCACCACAGACCTTAGTCGTTCACTGGATCTTAAGCTTTGATCGTGATTTGATTTCTGTTTTTGACTCGCGATAATACTCGATTAACACACGGTAAGCTCTAATTAAATCCATCATGTTGTTTGTTGTCCTGTCCCGGTCATTAACCCCATTATTAATTAGCGCATTTTATTTGATTAAGAATCTAGGGTTCTTAGTATAGATTTGGGGAAGATGATTATGCCTTACAATTACATTTAATCATTATAGAGCCAAACAAAACACCAACTGATCACGTAGATCAGATGGTGGTGGGTGTTTTGTTAACTGTTTGGACCGGGCTTCTGTCTGGGTTCGAATCCAAGCATGAACATCATTTTTTTTTCTTCTTTTCCTTATAATCATGATACACTTCAAGAAGCCTATACATACAATTGAAACCAAACATAACCGTTCTCAGGGTCTAGACCAGATGATCTAGGCTTGTGATTTAAACCAATGAACCGGCCTTTGACTCGGGTTCGATTCTTGCAAGCCTCAAACATTTAAAAATACCAAATCTGACTTATAAATTCTATAAAGTTTATTTTATGTTATTCAAATGGTAAACTTTATTATACAATTTTTAGATTTTCAAAAATCATTTATTTATTATATATAATAAATATTACAAATTTATTCAATTATAATTATAAAATTTTATAAATATATCAAAACGACCTTATAAAATTCCAAAAAAATTATCCTAAACTTATAAAATAGTAAACATTCCAGAAATGATTTTTATTTCTGAAAAATAATTTATTTAATATTTTTAATCGATTTTTTTAATCATAAATAAATCATAATAAATTCGTTTTTCATTATTTTTGCATCAAAATTTCACATAAATTATTATTTATCATTTAAGATCAGAAATATAAATTTTTGATTCGAAATTTATAATTTTTAATATTAAGACTATATTTTGTCAAATAAGTATTTATATATAAATATTCATTAACTAAGAAAATAATTTTATAAAAATTATTTTCACATTTATTGCATTGTAATTCAACTACTTTTAGACAATATTGGTCAGAAAACATTTCCATTAATTATTTCTTTATTTATTTAAATTATTCAAATTTAATCATAAGTCAATTATTAATCCCCAAAACAAAACAAACATCTTCAAAACCAAACAAAAAATAATAATTTTTATAAAATAATGTTGGAAACAAAAAGTTGTAATTTTTTAAAAAATAATATTGGAATGAATATAACTAATTTTTTGGATTTTTTAAGTTAATTTAGTTATTTAAAAACAATAAAAATGAAAATATATAAAAAATAAAAATAGACCATAATATGCCTCATATTGATCTATATGAGGCATATTACTTTATTATTTTCTGTGTTGGTCAACATCAGTTAGCTAAAAGACAAAAAATGTACTTCAATATGCCTCATATAGGTCTATACGAGGAGTATCAACTTTATTGTTTTCTGTGTAGGTTAACATCAGATAGCCGAAAGACAAAATTTGTACTTTAATATGTCCCATATAGGTCTATACGAGACATACTTAGGGTGTCAATTTAATTTTTTGGGGTGTCCAAATAGCATGACCCTATTTGGTATCATGTGATTTTCACATGCCACTAATACCTACCTATATTGGAGTTGGAGTTCGTTCGCTAGACGACCACGTATTAGAAGAAATGGAGTCAGAAAAATGAATACATGTGGGAATGATTTGATTCCAAAATAGTGGCTAACAACCGGAATTTGAATTTACAGTTGGAGATGTACTAGTAACATATGTGTGTCATTGCAATGTCTTTTAAAAAGAAATGCCATTTTTTTTTCTGGAATATATGGTTTTCAATCCACTCACACGTCATGTCTACAACTCTATAGTTATAGTACTTGTGTGTACTTTTAAGAACTTTACTAACGTTCAATACGTGTTTCCTAGTACCACCGTCCTTAATTGGCTTCGGGTCCAACTTTGGTTCTCTTGGTGAGTGTAAACTTTTGATAAATGCTTTGGCTTTGAGATTGTTAAGGTCAATTGATCATGATACAACAAGAAATATAGATCATTAAGAATTAGCCCCTTTTTAGCATTACCCATTCTAATAAAAAAAAAAAAAAACTCTAAACCGTTCGTTTTACGGTATGGAATGGAATTCAGAGGGAATAAGAATGTATATTGTTCTCGCGCGAATTCCAAATCCAATTTCATTGCAATCCATGAAACGAACGCTACCTAAAGGTAAAGGTGAGACAAAAGCACAACAACTAACACATTTATATAGTATTAATTTACAAGTTGTTTGTGCATTATAGTATTGTATCTCATGCTAATTAGCAAGTGAATTGTGCATAAGGGTTTGTACTCTTAGGGGCTGTTTGGTTGATTAAGTGCTGAATCATTAAGAGGTCTGAATGGTTAAGAGGTCTGAATGGTTAAGCGCCGAATCATTAAGTTGGACCTCTTAATGGTTAGTTTTCTTGTCTCACATTGGTAGGGGAGAGCCTCATTAAGGTTCAGCCCAGTTCAGTGCTTAATAGTTCAGTGCTTAATGGTTCAGCAACATCTCAAATCTTAATGATTCAGACTTAACCATTTCATTCAAAAGCTGAAACAAACGCGCTGAATGCTGAATCATTCAGCACTGAATGGTTAAGAGGCTCATTAAGAGGCTACCAAACAGCTCCTTATGTTTGATTGGTTGTATCCACTTTTTTTTTTTTTTTAACCAAATACCTTTACATATTTTACATTTTAACCCCAACACCTTTTGATTTGTTGTTTTACGTTTTGGTCTAAATAGTTGAAAACACACCTATCTATATGCATATACGTGCGAATGTATACTATACGAGTTAAATTGTAACTGGTTGACGATTTTGATTAAAACCCGTACATGTGTCAAAACACTTTAGAGATTGACATGTTTAATTAAACAAATCAAACTCGGACACAATCATTTAATTCAAATCCAGAGACAACCGTTAAATTTAAACATGTCAAGATGAAAACATCATCAGTGGCATGCCTTCATACATTCCAAGGAGGCGGACGCCCCCTTAAAAATTGACGTAATTTCTAGGCAAAAATCCCTATCGCACCTTTTAAAAGTTCGATTAAACCCCCTTAATCGCTCGCATAAAAATAATTCACGGGTCCCCCAATTCACACCATGTCAACAAACGAGCTATGCAACTGCTCAAAACCCAAGTATACTTGTGAGGTTAAATATATAAATGCAAAAATAATTTGACATCGCTCATGGTCAAAGTGAGAGATCCTTAAACATTGGTACTAGAGTAAAATTGAGGTTAGTTTGTTAATGACGATATCTGATAGTATATATAGATAAGTTGTCATCAATGAACCAAAAAAAAAAGAGGTCAAGCCATAGAGTCGAATTATGAATAGCCTTAAGTCTTATGAAGAGACAACTTTTAACATACAATATGCTTTTCTTCGATATGCATATTTCATTCACAAAAACAAAGCAGGCACCGGGCCCAAAGCCAGGAAGGTCAGTAACCACACCCAAACAACAAAACTACAACGGAAAAATTACACCAACTAATCTAATTTTGGAGGGAGATATATTCTTGATGAGCTGCTCATGATCAATAAAATAATAATGTGACATCCGTCACTTTTTCATAATATATATATATATATATATATATATTTTATTAATAATAATAATAATAACAATAATAATGATAATAAAAATAATAAAGTTAGTTATTATATCTTACCATCATCCTAACCCATTAACCTACTACCCAAACCCATTACCAAACCCAAATACCCATTCCCTTTTTATAATCTGAAGCCCACACACAGGCCCAAAGCCCAGCAGACGGCCCATCAAGAAGACAGCCACCTTGGCCCAAGCCCCTTCCCCTCATCAGTTTAAAAAAAATAAATAAATAAAACGCCTTTGCCAGGGATCGAACCCGGGCAGAAGCTGGAGCAACACCAACGCTTACACCACTGAGCTACAAGCTCTTTATTGAAATAATCCCAGCCCCAATTATATTTAACACCTTCTAAACTGCTGTCTTCCCTTCCCTTTTTCACCTGTTACGCGACCTGCACAACAAAAGGAACAATCAAGCTGAAATCTTGGGTCAATTATCACGAATTAATGCTTAGGTTTGACCGAACATCATCAGGCGCGTATAGTACATGCTTTAATTCGTGTAAACAGCCCCTAATCAAGCCATAATTCTCGTTCTTTTGACCGCGTATATGCTAATAAACGGGTCAAACCTTCCATCTACAACCCAACCCTTGCCCTATAAATTGAACGCGTCTAGACCATCATTACTCGCCAATAATCTTCCCCTTACCTTCAATTTCTGTTTTAAAGCCGTTAATCAAAGCTTATTGAATCGAGTTGACTTTCGCTTGACTCAACAAATCGAGCCGTATACGTGTCTGTAAGTTTCGTTTTCTTCGTGGGTTTTGTTAATCGGATATACACGAGCAATAGCCCCAACATTACAGGGGCTATTGCTTGTTAAATCGGCTAATTGATAAAGCTAGGGTTCATCATATTGAATTGGGGAAGAACACATTAATCTGATACATATATAATTTTTATGAAACGAAAATAACACAAACTACTTGTCCAGATCAGATGGTTAACACAACTCTTACAAAACGAAGGGTCACAGGTTCGAGCCCAAGGGTGGGCAATCATTTCATTTTTTTTAAACAAACTCCCTTTTCTTTTACATTTTTGCTATTAACTTTTAAAAATCGTTTTAAAATACTAAACGTGTTTTATAAATTCTACAAAAATTATCATATGATCTTCAAATGATAAAGTTCATCACTCAAATTTTAGTTTTTCAAAAATAATTTATTTAATATATATTATTAATAATACAAGTTTAATCATTTATATTTATTAAATTCTATAAAAATATCTAAACGATTTTATTAAATCTTACAAAAATTATCCCAAACTTGTATATTCTTAAACATTCCAGAAAATATTTTTATTTCAGAAAAACCGTTTATTTTATATTTTTAATTAATTTTTGTTAGTTTTAATCATAAATAATTCATAATAAATTCATTTTTCAATATTTTTGTACCAAAATTTTACATAAATTATTTCTATTCATTTGGAACAGAAATACAATTTCTAATTCAAGAATTCTTTAATTTTAATATTTTTAGATATTAAAGTCATATTTTGGCAATTTGAATTAATTAGATTAAATATTCTATTTTCAAGAAAATAATTTTATAAAAATTATTTTCATACTTAAAACCTTATGTTGTGACTATATTCAACTTAAAATTTTACAAAGAGACTTTTATTTATTTATTTACTAAATTTCTTATATTTAATAAACAATTTGTTTATTAAACAAATAAACGTTTATCCCAATTCGAAGCCCTAGAAATACATGTATCCTAGAGTTATTTCCCTTACACGTTATCAAATTCTTTAGGTTGACCCTTTGGGATAATTTCCAACACATATCTCGTTGTCCAGTTCAATTACAAGCTATTACATAGATAGTGAGTATTTCCTATCCCCTTTTTGCTTTTATTCATTTTTGGGGTGTTACATGTACACTTATACAAATTACAAATACAAGTTCACATTTTTACAATACAATTCTAGTACTATGTGCATTTGCTTACAAACGTGCTTTATGCTTAGACATTACATGTAGAATACATTTGTACTTTGTGAAATCATTAACATTGTACAAGCCAACCTTAACATTGGATAGCGCTATTTGGATTGACAACCCGCCTAGATTGATTCTCCCCCTTTTTCATCGGAGAATCCGTGGCCAGTGTTAAGCCTTTTTATCCATTTATTGGATAAGTACACTACAGTTCATACAATACATTATACAGTCACAGGGTTGATTTCGCTCATTTGTATGATACATAGTTTACATAATTGCACTGTAGCTTGCACTTGAATTGTATAACTTTTCAACCTACTATATATATATCAAAACTAGGAATGCTCACCAACATTTCATATGTTGACCAAATCTATTTTGTACATGTTTCAGGTGCAGTTGATCTAGTGCTTTAACAAGAGATACTTAGTGCATTATTTTAATCAGTTATTTCGTTATTTACATTTCATTTAAGACTATGTATTTTCCATTTTCCATGTAAGACAATTTTGGATTATTCAATAATATTTACATTTTAGTACCATGAGCTTTTGAACAATCGTCACTACGTGGCACCTCGATGATTCCGCCATCGGTTGGGGTGTTACAAATAACTTGGGCAAGACGATCAGGGAAAGAGTTATTTTTATTCAAAATTGATTTTGAGAAAGCGTATGACAACGTGAATTGGAATTTTCTGTTAAATACAATGGAACAAATGGGTTTTTCTTGTAGGTGGTGTAAATGGATTCACGGGGTGTTGGTGCCAGTGCGTTCGTCTGTGCTAATGAATGGTTCACCGTCTTTTGAGTTTGTATGTTAGAAAGGTATTAGACATGGTGATCCGATGTCCCCGTTCCTATCCTTAATTGTTGTAACATCGCGAATTTCCCCTAATTTTTTTTTTGATAAAAAGAATGTATTGTTTTAAACAATATATGTTTTAAATACCTTAAACTAATAATTATTTGTATCTCGACACTTTTGTACGTTTTAAAAATATTTCGAGTCACTTTCGGGCTTATATAATCAAATTATGAATTTAGAATAATATAGTTTTAGGGAATAATTGCCAAAAAAAGATTTGTGTGGACCGGGACTCGAACCCGCGTCCACAGCCAACCAACACACAGTGACAACCAACTGAGCCAACTATCATCTTGTGTAGTATTTCAGAAGAAAATAAACTTAACACATTCCTTAAATTGATTAGTCAAAGTCTTAGTCAAACAGTCAAAGTCTTAGTCAAACAGTCAAAGTCTTAGTCAAATAGTCAATTCATCATAAAACCTTACTTTATGGTGTTGACCAATTTTAATGGCTATTTGACTCCAAAACTAGTATAAAAACCCACCTATGACCCATTACACTTTGCACCTCTAAATCGATTGTTTCAATTCGATTAAACTCTCCCTCATACCTTTCTTCTAGAGTATATTACTTCTACATTTGAAGCTTTGATTATAAGCTCTTGCAATTGGCGAATTGGAAGCTTGATATTCTTTCTTTTTCGTTTTTTTTTATTTCTTCAATTTGGACTAGTTACGTTGTTGAGTCTTTGGGATTCGCCTCGCATACATTCACAACACTTAGAGGATAATTCACCTTAGCCAATGTGAGTTTTACATAGCCCCTTTTCTATTTATCACCATTTTTGGGGTGAAACATGTTTATAACATCATCATTGCAATTCAATCATCAATGTGTCTATGTGTTTTCTATGTTGCATTATGTCTTGAGCATGATTAGAGTAAGCACCATTCTAGCATAATCATTAACATTGATCAGCCGGCGGTATACATTGATAGATCTATTGGACTGACAATCCCACCCGGATACGTGCCTCCTACAAAGGTTACGTGGGTGTTTGTTATCGTATAACATTATTGGACCATGAGCGTATGGTATGTATCATATTATAACAGTCATCAGGGTTGATTATGCACTCGATTTATTTCTAGTATGTTCTCACATATGGACTAGATTGACATGACACATGAATTGCACATCATTCTTACTCAATTATCAAAAACCTATGTAATTCTCACCAACTTTTGTTGACCCAAAACATTTTCAACTTAACATGTTTCAGGTTCTATTTGCTTGAAGATTTGAATTGATGCTTGAAGATATGTGTATAGTTTATTCAATTTGATGTACAAATTCTAGAATAATTGTATGTAATTCAATTAAATCATTTAATGAAATTTATTATTTACCATGAGCTACTGAACAATCATTCAATACGTGACATCCCGATGTTTCCGCCATCGGTTGGGGTGTTACAGATTGGTATCAGAGCCTTGGTTATAGGGAATTAGGTTATTAGAAAAATAATCTAGACTATAACCTTAGGGATTTTAACCAGTACTTGCTACTTTTACTTGCAACCCTACTTGTTTCTATTCTCTATCTCCCTCCTACTTCTTATCCCTACTTCAATCCCTACAAGAAGATTGCTCTCCATCACAAGATCTACTCTTAGACTAATAGGACAAATCCTCAGGTTTAGCCTGAACCACCTTGAGATCTCGTCGAAGTTCTAGAATTTTAATAACGAACACGTGCAATCTGGAAGGGAGAACGCCTGTATTCTGAGTCTTCTGTCTAGGCTGGCATTGCGCATATATCCCAATCAGACGAGGGACCCGGATGCCTGCCTGGGAATTCTCGGGATGAGTGTTCACTTATATGCTAAAGCATGTCTTCACTATGTTATTAGAATCTAGAAGTTTTGATAAGTCAACGTTTTCGTTTATTCGTTTTAATTAATGAATAAATGATTACACTCACTTTCCTTAAACTAAGCTCTAAAATCTCAAAATTTTACAGCTTAAATCAATCTCATTTCATAACCATCTATGGATTTCACAATCACACTTCACCTTACCATCTTAGACACTTTTTAAATATTCAACACCCTACCCAAATCATATTATTTCATTTCTCCACATGTTACTTATTTTTTTAAAAACTATAACCTCATACCTTAGCACAAACTAAAGATTTCTAAATCCTGTTGTATTTTCATTACCTAGTAACTTTACAAAGTACATATTTTTTTTCAAAAGATGTCCTCGAACTTAAATTCAATTGTTTATTTATTGACGTAACAAATAATTTTCTATATAATGCTTTAAACTATTAAAAATCACTTAATAGAACCTTGATCTTCAAAACCTAATGTAATGTTTGAAATCTCCAACTAACGGGAATATTTTAATCAAAAGCCCACTTAGCTTGTACTATTTAACAACTTTTGCTTTATGTATAAAACAGATTTTGAAAATAAGATTTTTTTTTATCCATAGGAATAATATCTACTCTCTAAATTCTCCATCGACACTCACTCATTTTCAACTTGTTCAAATTTTTACAATATTTGGCATATATCACAATCATGTTTTCTTATACACTTGATTATAACCTTTGATCCAAACCCCAAAATTTACACTGCTACATAATCTCCTTACTATAAAATAAACTCTTTATCAACTATCTTCACATTCACTATCTCTCACAACCTTGATTCTGCTTCAAGATTTTTCATCATCCTCTCAAGAACTAAATTCATATCCTTCACCTTCTCAAACATGAACTAGTTACCCATGATAACCAAACTATTGAAACTTGGTTGTGTGTTGCATCAAACTTAATCCTTAGTTATACATGAGGATTCGATTATCTACCATATTTAAACATTTGAAACTAGAATTCATGAAATATAAACTATTTACTATAGACACACCTAGAGTCATTAACCTTGTCTAGGGCAACTCTATTACAACTCACATGCTATACTTGATACTTGATTGCTTACATGTACATATTATCAATTTGCAATTTATGTGTGTGTGTAAATTGGTACACTTAATCAAACAACTGATAGAGGATGAAGTACTTGCTCAACAGTTAGTAGAGTACCAAATAACCTACTCAACGATTGGTAGAGGTCATCATGCCTGCTCAACAGTCGGTAGAGGCCCTACAACCTGCTCAACGACTGGTAGAGGCTATCGTACCTGCTCAACAATCGGTAGAGGTTCTTACTCACTGACTGGTAGAAGTCTTTTTCCTGCTCAACAGTTCGACTTATTTTTTGATACATTGTATACAATTCAATCACAAGGTTATTTTGCATTAATTACATGTGTGTCTAGAATCATAGAAGGACACAAAACCCTAATATAAGGTAAATTGGTGATTGCGGTCCGGAACGTAATCATGAATTTACAGGTACGTTAAGGTAGTGTGAAATTCTATCAAGGTTTTTGGTAGATAACCAATTATAAACTCTAGTTACCTGTTTAGTATTTCTATAGTCAATTAACTCATGCATTTCTTATAAGATTTCTAAAACATAAGTTTAGTATTTTGCTAGATTCTTATGCTTCTTGCTACTTCAGACGAACCTAATTCAATCCTTAAAACTCACATCTCAAACCTCTTATCCAAATTATTCGAAACAAATTATTCTATTACCTATAAATTCATGTCGTGCCTTAACCCAAACCACAACTGCCTTAATTTCTACCTAATCAACCTCAAACCTGTGTTTTTAATAACTTCGGGACGAAGTTTCCAAAAGTAGGGGAGACTGTAACATCGCGAATTTCCCCTAATTTTTTTTTTGATAAAAAGAATGTATTGTTTTAAACAATATATGTTTTAAATACCTTAAACTAATAATTATTTGTATCTCGACACTTTTGTACGTTTTAAAAATATTTCGAGTCACTTTCGGGCTTATATAATCAAATTATGAATTTAGAATAATATAGTTTTAGGGAATAATTGCCAAAAAAAGATTTGTGTGGACCGGGACTCGAACCCGCGTCCACAGCCAACCAACACACAGTGACAACCAACTGAGCCAACTATCATCTTGTGTAGTATTTCAGAAGAAAATAAACTTAACACATTCCTTAAATTGATTAGTCAAAGTCTTAGTCAAACAGTCAAAGTCTTAGTCAAACAGTCAAAGTCTTAGTCAAATAGTCAATTCATCATAAAACCTTACTTTATGGTGTTGACCAATTTTAATGGCTATTTGACTCCAAAACTAGTATAAAAACCCACCTATGACCCATTACACTTTGCACCTCTAAATCGATTGTTTCAATTCGATTAAACTCTCCCTCATACCTTTCTTCTAGAGTATATTACTTCTACATTTGAAGCTTTGATTATAAGCTCTTGCAATTGGCGAATTGGAAGCTTGATATTCTTTCTTTTTCGTTTTTTTTATTTCTTCAATTTGGACTAGTTACGTTGTTGAGTCTTTGGGATTCGCCTCGCATACATTCACAACACTTAGAGGATAATTCACCTTAGCCAATGTGAGTTTTACATAGCCCCTTTTCTATTTATCACCATTTTTGGGGTGAAACATGTTTATAACATCATCATTGCAATTCAATCATCAATGTGTCTATGTGTTTTCTATGTTGCATTATGTCTTGAGCATGATTAGAGTAAGCACCATTCTAGCATAATCATTAACATTGATCAGCCGGCGGTATACATTGATAGATCTATTGGACTGACAATCCCACCCGGATACGTGCCTCCTACAAAGGTTACGTGGGTGTTTGTTATCGTATAACATTATTGGACCATGAGCGTATGGTATGTATCATATTATAACAGTCATCAGGGTTGATTATGCACTCGATTTATTTCTAGTATGTTCTCACATATGGACTAGATTGACATAACACATGAATTGCACATCATTCTTACTCAATTATCAAAAACCTATGTAATTCTCACCAACTTTTGTTGACCCAAAACATTTTCAACTTAACATGTTTCAGGTTCTATTTGCTTGAAGATTTGAATTGATGCTTGAAGATATGTGTATAGTTTATTCAATTTGATGTACAAATTCTAGAATAATTGTATGTAATTCAATTAAATCATTTAATGAAATTTATTATTTACCATGAGCTACTGAACAATCATTCAATACGTGACATCCCGATGTTTCCGCCATCGGTTGGGGTGTTACAATTGTTATGGAGGCGTTTTCTGGTATGTTTAAAAAAGCGAGTGTGCTAGGATCTTTTGATGGGATTCGTATTCCTAAACATGATTTGGTATTGACACACTTGTTATATGCGGATGATGCGACGATTATGGGGGAATGGTCCGATTTCAATTTTAATAATTTGAAGAGAATTCTTAAAATTTTTAATTTACGTTCAGGGATGAAAATTAATCTTCATAAGTCCACACTTTATGGGATTGGTAAAGAGAACATAGAGGTGGGGCAGAGGGGGAACACGTTGGGTTGTAGAATGGGTGAGCTCCCGTTTATCCATTTAGGCATTAAGGTTGGAGCGAATATGAATAGGGTGGCAAACTGAGAACCGGTTGTTGAGGTGTTTCAAAAGCGTTTATCGAAGTGGAAAGCAGAGTCTCTATCTATAGGAGGTAGGGTAACACTAATTAAATCGGTGTTGCTAAGCCTACCTATGTATTATTTCTCTCTGTTTAAGGCTCCTAGGGCGGTGGTTAACGTATTGGAAGCGCTTATGAGAAGATTTTTATGGGGTGGAAGTTGAGAGGTTAAAAAACTCCACTGGGTTGCGTGGGATAGGGTTGTGAGTCTGAAAGATGTTGGGTAGGGCTGCAAACGAACTGAACTTTCAGCGAACAGTTCATAAACCGTTCGACGGGAAGTTCGTTTGTGTTCGTTCGTTTAATAAATGAACGAACACAAACAAAAAATTATGTTCATTTAGTTAAACGAACAAACATGAACAGAGGTCGCGTTCATTCGTTTATGTTCGTGAACGTTCGGTAACGTATTCGTTTGTGTTCGATAGTTTATTAAGGTTTTTAATTTTTATACATTTTTTATATTCTTTTATTTTTATTTATTTTACCAAATAAATAATTTATATGAGGTAAATATATGACTATATGAGATCAATAAACCTACTTTTTGTATCTAATATATGTTTCCATGTTCCAGGGTTCATGCCCTCTACCTCCAACGCCCTTCTCCAGTACCAAGTATGTTTGGACAATTAAGTTATATTTTGAGTGGATCTAGCTAATGTCTTAATGTATGTGAATTCAATGTTATTCAAAAGTAATATATGGCCATTTGTGTTTGTTTGTGTTCATTAATGTCCATTTGTGTTTGTGTGCGTTCATGAACAAAATTAACAAACGAACACAAACGAACACGAACATGAGTATTTTCTTAACAAACGAACACGAACATAAAATCCCGTTCGGTAAGTGTTCATGAACTGTTCGTAAACACATAAGTTTCTTAACAAACGAACACGAACAAGGCCTTGTTCGTGTTCGTTCGGTTTGTTTGCAGCCCTAATGTTGGGGGTTTGGGTATCACTAAATTAGAGATTACCAATAATGCTCTTTTGGTAAAATGGTTATGGAGGTGTACGAATGAAGCACAAGAGCTGTGGAAGAAACTGATTAATGGGTTTCATGGAAATAATAGGCAATGGGAGTTAATTCCGGTGAATACTCGTTTTGCGAGTGTATGGAAGCACATGGCTGATGTGGTTAATCTATACTACATTATAAAGGATGAGGCATGGACAAATATATCCAAAGTTAAGATGGTATACCAAAGGGTTTCTTTACGATTTCCTAAATTTTACCACTTTTCTTCCCTAAATGCCCCTAAAAGATAATCACGCTACTTGTTTTCCCATTATTTTCATTCATGCGTTAAAGTGATTCTCCTCACAAGGGTTTCTCCTTTAATCGGTTACAAACTGTATATAGCTCGGGGCAAGCAAAAAGTTTATAACACCCATTCATCAATATCAATATCATATCAATCACAATCCTTTAATTTCACCAACAATAACTATCAGGTATCAGGAAGCGAAGTGCTAGAAAGAAACTCTGATGTGCGTCAAGAAATGGAATCTATGAAGGTAAATTGCATAACCAAATTTTAGGTTTATATTAAAAATTAACTCCTTATCTTTACAAGAATCCGTTTTGCTTTGCAGAAGATTGATGAGTGTGTTGGTGACACAGAAGGAGATGTCAATAACCCTGTTCCCAAGGCTGAGCAAGATGCACAGGTATCTATCGACAGTTGATTGTAACAAAGTTTTCTTGTAAATGGCACGCTAAAAGCAAATATATTGAGGTTTATTTTGTAATTTCAATATCACACAAGTAAGCCTAATAAAACCTTTTTGGTTATTTCATATACATCGTTTTGCATTCAAAGACCATGGAAGAAAGACAAAATGTTTTTACACTTTCCTACAACTTGGTGGGCTACCACAGCTACGCTTGTGCATTGTTCAAAAAAATATATTTATCAAAACCGTCCTGCAGCAATGCGCGGGTTTCCCACTAGTAGACTTAAAGTGAATGAAGGTCGTGTATACGATAAGCTGCAGGTTGATTTAGGCGACGGTACTATGACCTGTTTTTGGTTGGATCGATGGTGTGACGATGTTCCTCTAAAAAATAAGTTCCCTTCTCTATTCAGACTCAAGAAGCAGAACTCATACCCAACATCCTCCACCCTTCCCGTCATTCACCATCACCCGATTTTTTTTTCCACTGCTAAGGGGAGAGAGAGAGAGAGAGAGAGAGAATAATTAGAGGGGGTAAAAAAGAGATGATGGTTGTTAGTGACGGGTTGTCGTCGCCAGTGGTTACATAAGTGGCGGTAGGAGGGGGTAGAGAAAGTGGTGAGAAGAAACACTTTTTTTTTTTTTTTTTTTTTTTTTATAATTATATAGGTAGAAGATCCGGTAAGAAAATTGATTTGTGTAAGAAAGATTTATAGCCATAGGATCAAATCTTGAGATTAAGGGTTTTTAGTCTTTTTATCAATTTTCAATTTAAGTAAATCCCATTATTTTCGCACATTATCTTCATCACATTATTCACATATCTGCAATTTCAATTTCGATTTTACAAGATAAAATCACATAAAAAAAAACACTGATTTCTAACATTATCAATTTATAAATCCATTATACATATGATTCGAATCTCACAATCGGCAATAAAAATATAAACCATTTCAACATCGAGAGTGTTCTTTAACAATTACGAATAAGTACTGTTTTATATAAAATAACAAGCATTTCACAAAAGGATAACAACATGAGTGTTTTAAACAGATACGAATCAATAGTGTTTTAAAATTAAGTTATTAAGCTGAAAAAACAACACAGTTTATTTATAATGTAAAACACTGTCAGACCGCTGGAGTAAAACACTGTTAAATATCAGTTTGTATTAACATTCAAACTTAATAGTAAAACACTGTTAAAAAACAAAAACAACATTCCCCCGTATCAAAAACTATCTAACACTTTCAACTTGAGGGGGTGTGTTTTTACAATGTAAAACACTATATAACAATTCCCTTTACAATGTAAAACACCATCAAACAATTCCCCAAAAATCCGACGACCATCTGATCCTATAAACGTTCCCTTAACACTATTAGCCAAAATCCATCAACGCTAGTGATTATTTCAGTTTAAAAAAAACACTATCTGCCGAAATCCATCAGATGCTTAAGCAAAACCCACTTTCCAAATTCTTAAAACACATAAAAAAAAAAAAAACAAAACCCACTTTCCAAATTCTGAAACAAACGATTTTTAAAGCAGTGGTCGGCGGCGTAAATGGTGGTTATTGGCAGCGCAAAAGGAGGTTTAAAACACTGAATGGTTTCTTCGGTTGGTTTGTTTTTGTGAAGATGAATGTTGATTTTGAATGATGTTATTACAATCCTACCCTAGATTTCAATGATATATTAATTAGATTTTAAACACAACCAAACATTTAATCTCCACCATCCATCATAAAATCTAATGGTTGAAAACACTTTCTACACAAATTCATTTTCCTACAGGAAAGCTACCATATATATAAAATTTTTAAATTTAGTTTAATTTTTTTAATTTGTTTATCTTGAATATGTTTATGGAGATAACGAAAAAAAATTAAAAAAATCCTTTCTTAATTTCTTTTTAAACTGACAAATAACTTTATTCATCACCTAAAATTTTATTCTATCACCTAAAATGTTACATGATGATTACTAGGATGCTAGGCCCGGACATAGATTGCCTACATCTATGTACATGATAATTTATCATTCATTCACCTAAGACCTTTGCGTAAATGTTGTTGCTCCCAAGTAGCTTTCTTTTCTTTTGTTTTTATTATGCATTATCGTCTCCTTTCCTTCGCCTATTTTTTCTATACTTTATCATCTCCTTTTCTGTTGTTGCTGCTATTTTTATTTCTCACGTTTAGTATATTAACATCCATCTTAATTTTATCTTCACTCATAATTTATCAATATAATTGTACAATAGATTGCTGAAAATTACTAACTTTGTAATTTTCTCTTAATTTACAAACTTTAAGTTGACATTATTTTTTCGGTTTAAACGTGGTTCCCGGTCGGTGGTCATACATTTCCTAAAAGAATATCAAAGCCCAAAAGTATTCTACCTTTTTGAATATTGAAGGTTCTTTCACTTTCTGTGATTTTTTATTGACCCTCTTACATGTCACCTTGCATCATTTAATGAAGCCTATGTGTTATAATAACTAGTGTTAAAGCTTCACACGATACGACAAGAGGTGTAAAATCGTGTTAAGAGTGTGTGGAGTGGGGGACTAGCGTGAAAAGGTTTTCAAGCCCACCTACACCGCCCCCTTTAAGCGTTGTCTGGGCGTTAGACCCTTGGGCGGGAGAAAATTCACGGACGTTAGAAGGGGATGAAATGTTCTGTTTTGATTGGCCCATTAAAAAAAAACTAAAATAGCCAATATGATCGTTGGATTAAAAAAAATCTAATTATTTTCTATATATAGGGGAGAGTTATCTTGAGAACGCTAAATATCGCGAGAACCGTGAGAACAAATGAAAAAACCAATCAAAATCATTTTTTTTTTCAATACAAACCTAATTATAATCAAAATACAACATTAAAAAACGAATTTTCTTTCCAAATAATTCATCTTTTCTTGCAAAAACACTTTCAAATTAACTTTTTACACATGTGTAAATGAAACAGTTTACACATGTACAAACAGTAAATTTACACATGTGTAAAAACAGTTTATTTCCGTATACGTTAAAATTTTTACGCGTAAATTGTGTTTTTGAAATTGTATTTTAGAGCATGTTTGGGATTGAGTTTGGAAACAACTTATTGACTTATTAACCTTTTGAAAAAGCCAATAAGTCAATAAGTCATTTTGAAAAGCCAAAATTTGGTGCTTTTCCAAATGACTTATTGACTTATTAGCTTTTCAAAAAGTTAATAAGTCAATAAGTTGTTTCCAAACTCAATCCCAAACACCCCCTTAGTAATAAAGATATGTGTAAAAAGAAAATTTTGATTTGAATGGTTTTAGATGGCGTTCTCGCGGTTCGCACGAAATATAGGTGTTCTCAAATTAACTTTCCCCTACATATACATATATATATATATATATATATATATATATCATATCCTTTTCTACCCACACACAGTCACGTTTTATTAAAAATACTCTCACAAACTCTCATTTTAAAAAAAAAATACTCTCACAAAAATGCAATCTTCAAGTTCATCGGATTCGTTTGATCTATACGCTTTAGAGTCTTCATCCGACGACGGCGTGGGAATGATAATATCGAACGTCCATAAAGTGGTTGAAGCTATTGTCGAGGATGAAATTGAAAGGACTTCCAAACCCAAACGGAGAAAATATATACTTCGTGAAAGAGAAGCCGCAAATGATTTATTGGTACGTGATTACTTCTCACTCGAACCAACATATGATGAAAAAGTTTTAGGCAGCGTTTTTGTATGAGTCGTAATTTATTTTTAAGAATATCAAACGACTTAGAAAATAAATACGAATATTTCCAACAAAGACCTGATGCACGTGGTAGCATGGGATTTAGCTCGTTGCAAAAGGTCACATCCGTGCTTAGACAGTTGGGTCATGGACAAAATTTCGACATGATGGACGACTATCTAAAGATGTCGGCATGAACAGCTAGAGAAAGTCTTCACTATTTTTGTGCGTATGTCATTGAACTATATTTTAATTTTATTTTTTTTTGAGAAAACCTACATTTAGTGGCGTACAACAAATTTTGGAGTTTCACGAAGAAAAACAAGGTTTTTCTGGGATGCTCGGGAGTTTAGATTGTATGAAATAGGAGTGAGAACTTTGTCCAGCTGCATGGCAAGGCCAACACACGAGTGAATATCATAAAAAGTCATCTATGATGTTTGAAGCGGTTGCATCACAAGATCTTTGGATTTGGCATGCATTTTTTGGTGTGCCCGGTTCGTTGAACGATATAAATATTCTTAATCAATCACCAATTTTCAACGATCTCATAAATGATGTTGCATCAAAAGGAACTTTTTTCGTAAACGGGGTAGAATACAAGTACGGGTATGTTTTAACGGATGGAATTTACCCTGAGTGGATTGTGTTCGTAAATGTTTTTACACGGAAGACTACATTAGACGATAAGAGAGCAAAGTTTAACAAAACTCAAATGGCTGCACGGAAAGACATCGATCGAGCTTTTGATGTTTTGCAAAAAAGATGGCATATTTTGTCCATGCCATGTTGATTGTATGAAAAACCCAAAATAAGAAATGTGATGTACGCATGCGTTATTTTACACAACATGATTTTCGAAGATGAAGGACGTGCAATACGTGAGTACTTTGGTGAGGAAACACAATCAAGTTAAGGAGACATTACTGATGAAGAAAGAACATTAAACAACTTTGAAATCAAGAATAGGCAAACACTTCACAACCTTTGAGCGAATTTGGTTAAACATATTTGGAGTCTACCGAGATATAACGAATCCGACGATGATGACAGTGACGATAATTAAAAACATATTTGTTAGTAGTTTTATATTAAATTTTCGTTGATGTATTTTTTTTTTAATTTTTAGTTCATAAATTTTTTTATTTCTTGATTTTTTTTAATTTTTAGGGGTTTTTTATTAATTATTATGCTTTTAGTCATCTTTTTAATTAAATAATGTGTTTTTAATTAGTTTATTAAAAAATAAAAAAAATACAAATTGGCACGTGTCGAATAATGTCTATCCCCCACTCCCCACATTGTGGGGGGGGGGGGGGGGGGTAGAGTCCACAAATGCCACATGGCATTTCATGTCCACTTTTCCTCCATTCCACTCCATATAGTCTAGGTAACACTAATGTCACACCACCGCCAACGACAATCAACACCATTAAAAATCAAATATATAAATGAAAAAAAAGTAAAACCAAACGAAAACTATAGCGAACTATGGTCACAAAACGTAAAACATTGAAAACAATAATTAAATCTATCAAAGACCTCGCGCATTGCGACTGGGCTGTTAACGGGAAAAAACAGACGTAAAACTGAAAAAAAAATGTGAAAGTTGAAAAGTATACGTGATCAAAATTGAAAGTGAAAAAACGTTTAGCTTAGATTGTGAAGTATGTAAAAGTATGGCGTCAGAAGTAAATCAATTAAAATTAAAAAAGAAAAAGACAAAATTGGATACAACCCACTTAACATAAGAGTACAACTCCCTTATAAATAAAACACTCTTTAAGCATTATGTACAACACCAACATGCACAATCATGTTGTAAATTAATACTATCTAAATAATAATAAGGGCACTAACTTACTCGGATTTGTTTTACGAAGACACTCACTCGAAGTACTTCACTAGATGATGATCGGAATTTTTGTCAAAAATTAACACTAACTTTTTTCCCCAAGTAGGAACCCTCCTCCACCAAAGCCTAATATAAGCACGCCTCTGTCGATAGGTATAACCGTAACTTAAAACATCTAGGAGGTAAACGCGTAGCATGACATGCATGAGATTGGTTTTAAAAAGTTTTGCAAGTATGAGACTATGAGATTAGGTAATAGCTTGTCGGAGTACCCGAAACCATATACTCGTTTGTTCGAACTATATACCTAAATCATACGCTTGTAAAAATTTTATTATTATATTTCTCCCTTAACTCTTCGTCTATTAGTGCTTTATTTTAGTAGGTTCACTTCGTGAAAATTTATTTTCCATCGAAATATGTCTTTTATAATATTGTTTATATTTTGTATGTTGTGAAATATATACATAGATTACTAACACCCAATATAACTGAGTTTATCAATATCCGACTCATTAACATCTTACTTTCATTTTCTCCGGTCAATTATTAGTAATTGCAAAGACGATCAATAATTCTTGTTTTCTATTGAGACACATAGCTTGGGGTGCAAACGAGCCGAGCCGAGCCCGAGCCTTGCATTATCGAGCTCGGCTCGTGACATTTTTCAGAAGCTCGAGCTCGAGCTCAAGCTCGATTCGAGCCTTGTATTTAGGGCTCGAGCTCGGCTCGATAGTATATTTCAGAACTCGAGCTCGGCTCGAAAGCTCGATCAAAAAGTATATGGCAAGAGTTTAAACGAGCCCAAGCTCGACTCGAGCTCGTTTTGGACCATTAAGGAACCTGTTTTGGACTATTAAGGACTCGTTTTGGACCATTAATGAGCTCATTTTGGACAATTAACAAGCCCAAGGCCCAAATTAATTTAGTTAATGCATAGATTGCAATACAATTGGGCTATATAGTATTAATTGACATAAATAAGCAAAGCTCGATAAGGCTCGACGAGCCCAACCGAGCTTTACATTCGAGGCTCGAGCTCGGGCTCGATAACTAAATGAGCTTTATTTCAGGCTCGAGCTCGGGCTCGATAAGGCTCGACTCGTTCAAGCTTTTTACCGAACCGATCTCGAATAGCTCACAAGCCGCTCGGCTCGTTTGCACCCCTACACACATAGCTAGCAAATTTTGCACTTCCAAAACTTGCTTGAATAGCCGTTCATTTTAATTTACCCAACGCAAACCTTCTCTCACATCAACTTTTGATTATATATTTTTATTTTACTTGAACATACCAGTTGAACTTTTATTATATGTTATTTTTTTTTGTCTAATTCTTTAGAACTAATATGTTGTTTTCTTGTAACTTTTATTACAACGGTATGTATATTCTTAACTTTATATAATTTCATTAAAACAAAGACAACCAATTACAAGTGATACGTAGGTAAACGGGCCACAAGTTGCGCCGCTACCCCTTTTTGTATTGCAAAACCTACTCTATTGAAAATAAAACATTGGCCCTTAGCAGCTGGGGAATTACTTTGCATAACTTTCTTCACGCGATCGAGGAGCTTGATTGCTTGCGGGCCAGCGCTCCAAAAGTATCAAAAGCGAAGGGCACAAACACATGCTGGTTCTCTAGACAAGCCGCTTCATGTTTATCCACTTTTTTGCCCTCAGCTTTCAAAACTGCCTGCCTAGCCACAAAACCTGAATCCCGAAGTCCCACCAATGGGGATACCCTAGTCAGGTCAATACACGCATGCTTGCCTTGCGCCCATCCGAACACAAGAACATCCGCTGGCCTCAATGTGGACCGCCCGTCACGTGGGTCCGTCAAGAAATTCACTTGGGCCTCTTTTTTGGCTGAAATCCCTGCCCTTCGTAAAACATCCCATAGAACATCTCTAACCAGGTCATGTCTGTATTTAAAGCCTGGTAACTCCTTACAATGTAGGGCGTGTTCTCCAAACTTGTCCAAGCGTGTTTTTTTTACAGATCGGACACGGTTCGTCGACGGGGAACATGGGAATCATCAGTCGGTATTTGAGGACCGCCCGATATTCGATAGCCAACATATGTTGCCCAAGTCCGTCAATTGGGAGTGTAGTGAGGAAATCTTGAGCATGGGCCTCTTTAAGACATTCAAACACCGCTTTCTGGCGCGAAGACATGTTAAACTCCTCCTCCATAGTCTGCATGGCTTTACAGTTAAACGCACTCGCCAAGATTTTTTGAGGCTTTTTTGGGGTGGTGTCTTTATCTGTAAAGCCGCCCACATCTACATTGGGGAAAGAGCTGCGAATGTTGTCCAGTGCGAGCTTATAATCATCGTTCATCCCAACTGTAACACCCCAACCGATGGCGGAATCATCGAGGTGCCACGTAGTGACGATTGTTCAAAAGCTCATGGTACTAAAATGTAAATATATGATTATTGAATATTGTTTTACAACATGTGAAATTAAATACAAGACAACAAAAATAGAGATATTTGATTGATTTAATCTAAGTCCAAAGTCCTATGTGAAGCGTCAAGCAGCTTATCCTGAAACATGCACGAAAATAATTTTGTCAACATATGAATGTTGGTGAGTACTACTTAGATTTGTACATATAGTATAAGTTTGAAAAGTAGTACAATTCACGTGTCTAGCATTACCAAGGCATTATGTAAACACGCAAGTAACCAAACAAGACAAAGATCAAATGTAAAGTTTGTACTATGTAATTGATAATGAGCACCTCAACACGTGTGAGTCTAAAAGAGCACCATAACACAAAGTTATGTCTAAATGAGCACCGAAACATACGTTACGTCTAAATGAGCACCGTAACATAAGTTACGTCTGAGTGTAAAGAGCACCATAACATAAGTTATGTCTAAATGTATGATTTTGTATGTAAGCTACGTTCATGTTCAAGCATAAGCACAAAGATAAACAAGACACGTATATGAATTGTAAATGAATAAAATGTATGTGTAAATGAATACGAAAGTTTTGTATACTTGTGCATGAATCACCCCAAAAGTTGTAAAAGCGGAAAAAGGGGATAAGTAATACTCACCTTAGCAAGGTGGTAAGTCTTGTGTAATTGAATAAGTATAATCCAATGTTGCCAAGTATCACCCTATGTATAATGTAACAAATAAGTCTAAGTCTATTTGATCTATAAGTATTTGCTAGGGTTCCGAATTGGGGATAAGTATTCGTTTGATTAATAAATTAAATGTTTAAATAAATAAGAGGAATTTGATAAATAAATAAACAAAAGTCTTTTAGTAAACTTTAAATCAAATATGGTCACAATATAAAGTTTTAAGTGTGAAAATAATTTTTATAAAATTATTTTCTTGAAAATAGAATATTTAATCTATTTATTTCAAATTTGTCAAATATGACTTCTAATATCTAAAAATATTAAAATCAAAGAATTTTTGAATTAAAAATTTTATTTCTGTTCCAAATGAATAGAAATAATTTATGTAAAATTTTTGTACAAAAATATTGAAAAATGAATTTATTATGATTTATTTATGATTAAAACTAACAAAAATTAATTAAAAATATAAAATAAACAGTTTTTCTGAAATAAAAATATTTTCTGGAATGTTTAAGAATATACAAGTTTAGGATAATTTTTGTGAGATTTAATAAAATCGTTTAAATATTTTTATAGAATTTAATAAATATAAATGAATAAACTTGTATTATTAATAATATATATTAAATAAATTATTTTTGAAAAACTAAAATTTGGGTGATGAACTTTATCATTTGAATATCATATGATAATTTTTGTAGAATTTATAAAACACTTTTAGTATTTAAAAACTATTTTGAGAGATTAAATATGTTAAGTATATATATATATAATGGCAAAAATATATGTTGGTTATGGGAATTGAACCCAGGCCAAAGGCCGGTTCAGGTTCCCAAGGCACGTGAGTAAACCACTGATCTACATCAGTGTTGTTGTGTTTTCCTTTTCAAAAATAAAACTTATACGTAGTTTGATAATGTGTTCTTCCCCAATTACACAATGTCGAGCCCTAGTTTTCCAAAATCATTCAATTCGTGCTCAATAGCCCCTAAATCTTTGGGGCTATTGTTCACCAAGTCCCGAATATTAAATCCCACAAAAAAAAGAGAACTTACAAAGAGTCGCGATCGTATACGAGCTCGTTAAAGGAAAAGTCAACGCGACAAGGATTTGCTTCGATTAACAGGTTTAGAACATAAATTGAGGGTATAGAAGTGATTATCGGCGTTCAGTGATGGTCTAGGCACGTTCAATTTATAGGTAAAGCTCGGATTGTACGTATGGTAAGTTTTGACCCGTTCATAACTAATACGCGTGATACATGCTTGAACTCGAGCTGAAATCACGGGTTTTGAAGGGCTATTATAACGCGTTTAATAACTGGTGAACTAACAATAATTAATCACGATTCAATCAAGTCAAATAAGCCTTGATTTACTCGGTCAAAGATTGAAGTTCTTGGTCAACCTGCAGGGCTGGTCGCGTACAGGAAGAAGGAAAAGAAATTGGCTTAGCGCTGTTTGTTTATAAATAATTAAAAGATCAGGTAAAATTCAAAAGCCACTCGTGGCCTAGTGGTGAAGGGCGTGTGTGATGGTGTTTGGCCCGGCTTCTGCTCAGGTTCGAGTCCTGGCAGGAGCGGGTTTATTATTTATTTTTTTTTAACAGATAAGGGGAGCAAAGGGGATGGGCCAGACTTGCTTATTGGACTCAGATGGTGGGCCTGTGTACTGGGCTCATGTCTTAAGGGATTGATTGGGTTGGGTTTAAGAGTGGTGTTAAAAAAAAGAAGTATATATATAATAAAATCTGAATTTTTATTTTATTATTATTATTATTAAAACAAATATATATATATATATATATATATATATAATGAAAAAGTGACGGATGTCACAGCATCCCCTACTTTTAGAAACTTCGTCCCGAAGTTATTAGAAACATGGGGTATGGATGTTTGGGTAAAAATTAAGATAACTGTGGTTTGGAAAATTCGAATGATTTGGATGAGGGGTTTGATAGGTGTGAGTTAAGGGTTGGATTAGGTTCGTCTCGAATAATAAGAAGAATAAGAATCTAGTAAATCACTTAAATTGCAAGTTTTAGGGATCCTAAAATAAATGTACGAGTTGATTGACTATGGAAAGACTAATGAACTACCAAGTAACAGAGTTTGTTCCTGGTCCGACTTCCAGTCTCACTTTCAATGCATCATCAGTGTTTGTATACAGGGTGTACCGCAGCTAACCCACCACACCTTTGATACCTTGAAAACGTACTGGACGTCTACCAAAAACTCTAATAGAATTTCACACTACCCTAACGCACCTGTAAATTCATGATTACGTTCCGGACCGGAATCATCAATTTACCTTACATTAGGGTTTTATGTCCTTCTATGATCCTAATCTAACACACATTAAAGCAATTAAGTTTCACAAGAAGGTGTCACAACAAACACGTTGAGTTACAATGAGATGTTATCAATGAAATGAGGTCAATTGCAATGACTTGTAAGCATAACAGTTTTTGAGTATGGGCTACC
The DNA here is from genome assembly GCA_030844895.1 of Ambrosia x helenae. Taxonomy (NCBI): domain Eukaryota; kingdom Viridiplantae; phylum Streptophyta; class Magnoliopsida; order Asterales; family Asteraceae; genus Ambrosia; species Ambrosia x helenae. The sequence goes on along the minus strand of CM061228.1, from coordinate 133,017,869 downwards.
ACTCGTCCGAGGAGCCCTTTAAATGAAATGTTTATCTGAGTTACATGGATAATACACACATGCAAGCAAGTTTGTAAGGACTACAACCATTAAGTGTAAGTGTTATCATGAATAATTAAATGTTTACGAGCATCATGAATAATTAGATGTTCAATGAATAGTCAAGTTAAGGGAAAAATCAAGTTTCATATAATAAGCAATGATGTTTTCTTAGAAAAACTCTATAAGATCAAGTATCAAGTCCAAACGTTTCAAATAAATGTAAGTGTACGATTAAAATAAACGTAACCAATATGATAAATCACCAATCTGTGTTCGTACATAATAGTATGCAAGGAAATCTCTAGATGTTATATGCTAATGAGTGCGATAAAATTGGGTACAAAATGATAATGGGATCAAGAAAATGAAAACGCAAGTGTTGGATTCTCGAGTCTTAGGAAGATTTCATCCATGGTTTAACCAGTGGGATTAACGTCATCCTGACCGTCTGCTTCGTTGATATTGATATTGGAAGCTCGTCCATGTGCCACCAGGTTTACATTATTCAATTTAGGGCATTGAGGTCGCATGTGGTTAGGGTCTCTACAATGATAACATGCCCGACCGTTATTAATCTGTAGTGGTTCCTGGGCAGCTGTTTGACGATTACCCTGTGTCCAATCTGTTACACGACAAGTAGTGACAAAGTGTCCAAACCTTCCACATCTAGTGCATTGACGGCATGGAAGATTTGCAGGGTGATGATACTTGCAAGTGTTGCATTGAGGATGGATTCCCGTGTAGGCTTTCTTGATAGGGGGTTGAGTCATAGGATCCACAACAGCATGGTTCTGATTATCGCCCATTCGTTTCTTAGAGTTCGAAGCAGTAGTGGCGGCCTTTGCTAAAACAGTCTTAGATTGTTCAACAGCATTGGTGGTTTTCTCAGTAGACGTCTTGGTGCCCTTCCTAACCAAGTTTCCCTTCCTTACGTGTTTGTCTGTTAAAGTGGCTGCAAGCTGGATGGCTTCTTCTACCGTAGTGGCCTTGCCTCCAGTGACAACGTCTTGAATCAGGTCTGGTAATCCCTCGATATATTTCTCGATTGCTCGAGAGACCGGGGTGACCATGTGTGGAACCAGTATGCTAAGTTCATGATATCGAGTATTATACGCAAGATTCTCACCACTGTCTTGTTTCAACCCATGGAACTCTTCCTCTAGTTTCCTGATTTCATTCCTAGGGCAGAATTTGGCGATCATGAGTTCCTTAACCTCAGCCCAAGATAAAGATAAAGCAACATCAGCTCCTCGATTGCGCTTTTCGCCATTCCACCAGGTTAGCGCCCCCTTTTGAAGGACACTAGTAGCATAGCGAACGCGGAGTTCATCAGGACATTCACTGTTCACAAAAGTACTCTCCATGCTTTCAAACCATTGGAGGAGGCCAGTAGCACCCTCCTCACCAGTGAATTTTGTGGGGTTGCAGGAGTTAAAGTGTTTGAAAGTGCACCGAAATTGGGTTGTACTCCCTGTGTTGGCACTGTTACTATTCTGGGTTATCTCACTGACAAGGTTTGGGATCACCGCAGCAATTTGCTCGGCGACTAAAGATGCGAGGCGACGATCAGAACGTTGTCCAGAAGCACGAACAGGACGTTGGCTGGCATCACGGAGCATGCGGCGAGCAGACATCTATGAGGTAGTCAATGAATAATCATGAGATTAGAAAATGTAAGTGTATAATCGTACAGATAATTATGAAGATATGATTCTTGTAAGCAATATATGAAAATCATGAAATACAGAATATTGTATATGAAATGAGAGAGTATTATTGAAAAACTTGCATAAGATGCTTGGAGTGCCCTTGTCTAGCTGTAAAGCCCAACAAGAACGTTGACTTTTCAAAGGAATTGAACCCAATGGTGATCAAAGAAGACATGCTTTAGCCTATAAGTGGACACTCACCCCAGGAATCCCCAGGTAAGCATAACAGGTCCGTAAATGGATTTATGCGCTATGCTTGCCTATGCCAGAAAACCCAGTGTACAGGCGTCCACCCTTCCAGATTGCATGTGTCCTTATCACACTCATTAAAGTTCAACAACGTTGAAGGAGCGAACATAAGAGTAGGCATTATGCCTAAGAGTGTCTTCATGAAAGGTACTGCTCCCGTTCCATGATGATGTAAACTTTCCACTCCCTGTAGGACACCATCTCTATACACCATGATGAAAGATGAGGAGAAATGGAGAAGAAGGGGAAAGATTGAGGGAGGAAAGTGGAGGGAAGCGAGGGAATGATAAATTAGGAAATGTCGTACCTGAAAGTTGAAATTCGGTTATAGTCTAGGCTAAAAGGCATTCTAATAACCTAGTTCCCTATAACCATGGCTCTGATACCAATCTGTAACACCCCAACCGATGGCGGAATCATCGAGGTGCCACGTAGTGACGATTGTTCAAAAGCTCATGGTACTAAAATGTAAATATATGATTATTGAATATTGTTTTACAACATGTGAAATTAAATACAAGACAACAAAAATAGAGATATTTGATTGATTTAATCTAAGTCCAAAGTCCTATGTGAAGCGTCAAGCAGCTTATCCTGAAACATGCACGAAAATAATTTTGTCAACATATGAATGTTGGTGAGTACTACTTAGATTTGTACATATAGTATAAGTTTGAAAAGTAGTACAATTCACGTGTCTAGCATTACCAAGGCATTATGTAAACACGCAAGTAACCAAACAAGACAAAGATCAAATGTAAAGTTTGTACTATGTAATTGATAATGAGCACCTCAACACGTGTGAGTCTAAAAGAGCACCATAACACAAAGTTATGTCTAAATGAGCACCGAAACATACGTTACGTCTAAATGAGCACCGTAACATAAGTTACGTCTGAGTGTAAAGAGCACCATAACATAAGTTATGTCTAAATGTATGATTTTGTATGTAAGCTACGTTCATGTTCAAGCATAAGCACAAAGATAAACAAGACACGTATATGAATTGTAAATGAATAAAATGTATGTGTAAATGAATACGAAAGTTTTGTATACTTGTGCATGAATCACCCCAAAAGTTGTAAAAGCGGAAAAAGGGGATAAGTAATACTCACCTTAGCAAGGTGGTAAGTCTTGTGTAATTGAATAAGTATAATCCAATGTTGCCAAGTATCACCCTATGTATAATGTAACAAATAAGTCTAAGTCTATTTGATCTATAAGTATTTGCTAGGGTTCCGAATTGGGGATAAGTATTCGTTTGATTAATAAATTAAATGTTTAAATAAATAAGAGGAATTTGATAAATAAATAAACAAAAGTCTTTTAGTAAACTTTAAATCAAATATGGTCACAATATAAAGTTTTAAGTGTGAAAATAATTTTTATAAAATTATTTTCTTGAAAATAGAATATTTAATCTATTTATTTCAAAGTTGTCAAATATGACTTCTAATATCTAAAAATATTAAAATCGAAGAATTTTTGAATTAAAAATTTTATTTCTGTTCCAAATGAATAGAAATAATTTATGTAAAATTTTGGTACAAAAATATTAAAAAATGAATTTATTATGATTTATTTATGATTAAAACTAACAAAAATTAATTAAAAATATAAAATAAACAGTTTTTCTGAAATAAAAATATTTTCTGGAATGTTTAAGAATATACAAGTTTAGGATAATTTTTGTGAGATTTAATAAAATCGTTTAAATATTTTTATAGAATTTAATAAATATAAATGAATAAACTTGTATTATTAATAATATATATTAAATAAATTATTTTTGAAAAACTAAAATTTGGGTGATGAACTTTATCATTTGAATATCATATGATAATTTTTTTAGAATTTATAAAACACTTTTAGTATTTAAAAACTATTTTGAGAGATTAAATATGTTAAGTATATATATATAAAATGGCAAAAATATATGTTGGTTATGGGAATTGAACCCAGGCCAAAGGCCGGTTCAGGTTCCCAAGGCACGTGAGTAAACCACTGATCTACATCAGTGTTGTTGTGTTTTCCTTTTCAAAAATAAAACTTATACGTAGTTTGATAATGTGTTCTTCCCCAATTACACAATGTCGAGCCCTAGTTTTCCAAAATCATTCAATTCGTGCTCAATAGCCCCTAAATCTTTGGGGCTATTGTTCACCAAGTCCCGAATATTAAATCCCACAAAAAAAAGAGAACTTACAAAGAGTCGCGATCGTATACGAGCTCGTTAAAGGAAAAGTCAACGCGACAAGGATTTGCTTCGATTAACAGGTTTAGAACATAAATTGAGGGTATAGAAGTGATTATCGGCGTTCAGTGATGGTCTAGGCACGTTCAATTTATAGGTAAAGCTCGGATTGTACGTATGGTAAGTTTTGACCCGTTCATAACTAATACGCGTGATACATGCTTGAACTCGAGCTGAAATCACGGGTTTTAAAGGGCTATTATAACGCGTTTAATAACTGGTCAACTAACAATAATTAATCACGATTCAATCAAGTCAAATAAGCCTTGATTTACTCGGTCAAAGATTGAAGTTCTTGGTCAACCTGCAGGGCTGGTCGCGTACAGGAAGAAGGAAGAGAAATTGGCTTAGCGCTGTTTGTTTATAAATAATTAAAAGATCAGGTAAAATTCAAAAGCCACTCGTGGCCTAGTGGTGAAGGGCGTGTGTGATGGTGTTTGGCCCGGCTTCTGCTCAGGTTCGAGTCCTGGCAGGAGCGGGTTTATTATTTATTTTTTTTTTAACAGATAAGGGGAGCAAAGGGGATGGGCCAGACTTGCTTATTGGACTCAGATGGTGGGCCTGTGTACTGGGCTCATGTCTTAAGGGATTGATTGGGTTGGGTTTAAGAGTGGTGTTAAAAAAAGAAGTATATATATAATAAAATCTGAATTTTATTTTATTATTATTATTATTATTAAAACAAAATATATATATATATATATATATATATAATGAAAAAGTGACGGATGTCACAGCAACCACCCCGCTGTTCCTTAGTATGTGTTCCTGTAGCTTCCAAGACTGCGCCCTAGAAGCCACATACGCATATGTGGACACATCTTCCGCCGAGCACAGGCCCAAGCCCCCCGAGCTGATCGGTAAGGACGCCAATCGCCATTGAAGATCCCCGAAAAAAGCTCCCCCACAAACAACGATATCCTCAATAGCACATCGGAGACCTTTGTCAAAAATGGATACTGCCTCCCCAACAAAGGTCGGTTGGCACGTTCGAAGCCCAAACAACAATTTAGCCATGCCCATACATGAGCGAAGCAATAAGAGCTCACTTTGGGGGTCCCGTAACTTCTGTAAAAAGCCCATCAGTCCAACCGCGCGCCGAGCCCTCTTGACTGCCATTGAGCTAATGTAATCCCCATCACGACTAACAGCCCCCTAGAAGCTTTACCCCTGTCTGTGGTCTTCCGATCTCCTTAGGAAAAATACCAGACTTCGCTTTAATACCATTGCATGTTGGCCAAAAGATCTCCGACTTCTTAATATTAAGCATAAGCCCAAACTGGGGAACTTCTGCTCGGATGATGTCTAGGGCTTTAGCTAGTTCTTCGGCCCTGCCTATAATCGTGCCGTCATCCAAATACCACGCATGGAAGGGTAAGGAACAGTTTTCTTCCACCTGTAGCACCAGCGGATGCAAGACAAGGGCAAAAAGAAGAGGTCCTAAAGGATCCCCTTGCTGGACCCCTGTGTAGGCCCGATGCAAGTATCTCCTACATATAGCCTGGCAGGTTGGACGTATAAAAACTGAACCCATTGGTAGATAGACGGGCAGCGGATACTGACTTCACGCAGAAGGATTGTCCGGTCAACCATGTTGAAAGCGTTCGAAAAATCCACAGTGAGCATGGCCAGTGATCCGTCGTCACGAAACGCATTCAAATTTACCATTAATACATGCTAATTAGTAGCTACAATGCCATGTCATTTTTTCTAGACTTTCAAATTTACCATTGTCACATGAGTTTTGTATCTACTTTTTGATCGATTTCATTTTGTTAACATTCATTTTTACGACATAATTCTTTTTCATGATTTTAGAATATTCGACGTGCTTTCTCATCTATGTTTCGATATCACAAATAAACCGCCGTAGAATTGGATATGTACCACTAATTTAACATTTTAACCTATGTTATACTCATCCCCATCCTTTATCTCTAAGTCTCTAACATTTTTGTTTAGTTTTCTAAGACATTTTTCTTTTGTTTTTAACATTTAATAAATACAATTATTTACAGATATTAATAATCAAAGTAAAACATTTTATTAACAATCAAATAAAATGCAGAACTAAAAAAATTATTAATAAATAAAAGTACATTATTAAAAAATACTACATAATTTACAAAAAAACAATCAGATAGCGCGAAGAAGTTATAAACCAGATTTCTTAATTGTTTGCTATATTTTATTTTTCGGCTTTCCTCGTGTGCTCATTTCTACTTGATTTATGCTTGTTTAAGCTCCTTCAGCACATCTATACCTGGGGGTGAGTAGAAAACAAACAAAAAAAAAAAACCGATTTAACCTAATCGCACAAAAAACCATAAAAACCGAGCCTAAAAACCAAACTAAAATTAAGGGTTCTGCTTTGGTTTCCATTTTGTATAATGTAAAAAAGCCTAACCGAATAACCCAATTTTTTTTAGTGTTTCTTATTAATTTAAAAGGTTATATATCTATATCTATATTACCTTATTAATGAGCAAATGTGGCTAACATGGTAATTTTATCATATTTTTAATATGGGAGTCCAAAGGTCTCATGCTTTAAACCCTAAATGTCATGTAAAACTTTTCCATAGTACCCTTGTTATTGCATTATCCATTTGTATAATGGTATGAATATATATGAATTAGTGACTCTCTACCTACATGCATTTATATGATGACTCTCCATATGTTTAACTCCTATATTTTTATTACTCTTGTATTTATGTAAGGCCTATAATGCTCCATATGCTTAACTTCTATATTTTTATTACTCTTGTAGTTATGTGTAAGGGTCTCTATAAAATGAACAAATATACTTGATATGAGGATACAATAGGTACTAGAACAACACTAATGTTTCGATGATTCGGAAATTTTAATTACAATACTTTGGTAATTCATTAATGTACTCGTGTTCCCACTTGCTTTTCTTTGTAGAAGATTATAATAGAGATGAACATCCTTTTGATGGGGAGTTCGAGTTCAGTAAAGGTAATTCATTTTATTTTGTTTTCATATTTTGTTTCATTTACTTTGTTGACTTTTGGTCATAAAGTATATGGTTATAAACTTGATAGTTTAAAGTAGTTGTATATGTATTTGTAAGTGGTAAGAAGTTTTTAGATAGCTAATATAAATGATTATTATTCATATTTGAGATATGAGGTTTTATACGGTATATACATTTTAAAATGATTATTATTCATATTTGTAGCAACCCATTTAGTATCCAAAGATGTATATGTTTATTTATTTCTCTTTATATGGATCAAAATCAAGTAATAGTTGTTTTCTTAGATAATGTAGTACCATGATGCAGCTTGCACCATTTGATCCAACTAAAGGAAGGATGCTATTTAAGATGTAAATTGTAAGTCGTTTTTTGATTAATTTGTTATTCTCTACAATAAGTATTTAGTATATATTCATGGTCAGGCATAGAGCTACAGAGGTGGCGTTTTTGACCCATTCTCTTATAAATGGGTCAATCTTTATTGGGTCAAAAGGATAAAATAATAGATTAGGTTAATAGAATAATATGAAATGAGTCCAATAGAGGTTGAACATGTAAAAATTTCACTGATCGAATACGATGAATCTAGACCTTCGACTGTGCACAAGAAATGTTTTTAATCATGGGAAAAGAAGTAAAAACAAGAATGGGCAGTACTCAGGATACATTTATATGAGTCATATGTGCTATGTTACTTTCATATGAGCTACAAAAGCGAAAGTGTGTAGAGATTAATATATTGAGGTAATATCTTTACTCCAAGATTTGTTCTTACAACAACCTTAAATAAAGGCTTAAGTTAATTCTAAAGTATCACTCGGTCAGTTATAAAAATCTATGTTGAACCTTGGTGGTTTTTGTTTCTTACAAAACTTTTGTTGATCTGATCAACAATGTGTAGTAAAAAAAAAAAAAAGTTGATTTTCTATCTTACAAAACTTTTAAGAATTTCATTTTGGGTGAACACCAAAATGTACTTTTTCATTTATTTACAAACCAGACGTTGGTATTGTTGATGCTCTATAATTAACAGTCCTTATTCATGAAATTGTAGTTATAGATACATACATAAAATAGCTTTTACCAAGTTTTGTTAAATTTATAACTATTAGGATGGTATCTCCAGCTTCTGCATCTACCAATTTCATTTTGTTTGGCAAAATACAGCGGACTTAAGAGTGGATTCAAGCATGAAGGTGAAAGTCCAAATTGTGGGTGAAGAACCGGAGAATATAATGCTTTGTTCTTTATGAAGAAAACACTACTAATATCTATGCCTATACAACTATAAAAACATGATGTAATTGGAAGCCTTTCAAAATCTACATTGTTGGCATTGTTACTCTTTTACAAATAGATATCCCTATTGTGAATCTCTATTATTACAAAGAAGAGATTTACTATGACCAGAGTTGCCATGCATACTACCATAAGAGTTGCTTTAGTATGTAACTTCAAAGGAAACCCGTTGCAACGCACGGGGTTTCGGAAACCCGCTGCAACGCATGAGGTTTCCCACTAGTATTAACGTAAATGTGAACATTTCAGAAAGATTCTTATATCTTGGATTATACATTTTATTTTTATGTTTTACGTAATTATGTCCTAAAAACCGAAAAGACTGAAAAATTGAACCGTATCGTTACTAAAACCGAAAAAGTCAAAGCCGAACAGTTTTCAAAAACCAAAAACCGAAACTTCGGTTTCAGTTATGGTTTTACCAAAAAACCCGAACAGTGCACACCTCTATCTATGCCTGCAACAAGACTCAAAACTAAATAAAAGCTAATAAAGACTAAAAACAACTGTAAAACTAAAAAAAAACTACACAACGTACACATGATAAATACATATGTTTTGCAACACATCAATAATCAATAATGTTAAAGATATGGCAAAATGACTCTTGCTTTTATTAGGGGTGTTTAACGGGTCGGGTTCGCGGGTTGGCGGGTCCAACCCGACCCAAACTCGAAAATTGTGAGATACGTATGAACCCGAACCTGACCTGGATATTCTTGGGTTGACCCGAATCTGACCCGTTCAACCTGATTTTTTTTTATTTTATTTGCAAACTAATGTATTAAAATTAAAATTTTACTAATAAAAAACACAAACATATATAAAAGATTTATGTTTTATTTATAAAATCTCATACGAATTTCTATTTTAAGTTACAAGTGTAGCATAAGATATCTAACCAATTTAATTTATAACGTAAAACATATTGTAAAAAAACAATATATAGTATAAATAGGTTAAATGGGTCAACCCGCCAACCTGACCGGGTTGACCCAAACCAGACCCGTTTAGCTAAACGGGTTCGCGGGTTCAACCCGAACCTGACACAAACTCATTTAAACTAAACCCAAACCCACTAATTTCGTGTTAGGTTCAAGTCGTGTTTTCAGATCGTGTCGAAAATTCACACCCCTAATTTTTTCCAAAGCTTGTACTTTACAATCTAAGTCTTCCACTGCTAGAAAGGTTTGGGATGCAAAAGGTTGGTGTTGGTGCATTATCCACAACCAAAGTCGGTGATGAATCATATTAAAGTGAAGCATAATAATGTTTGTTTTTCGTTTTTGTTTTTATGAAAAAAATATAGAATACACCCGTAATTATGATATATCGAAATTTAAAATAACTAGTAAATTTGTATGCAGAAAAATATTATAACGCTAATTATATACCCACGAATTCTTTGGTACTAGATAGTAGATTTTTTTTTTTTTTTTTTTTTTAACATTCAAACGAATCTTTTATTTCACCAAAGAAAATAATACATGATTCCACCAACGCACATTAAGCGAGTAGCTACCTGGGCCAAACCAACAAAAACAAAACTACAAAACAGGAAAAGGCAAAAAAACCACACATCGAGTGGGCGCCATTTGGATGCAACAGTCCTAGAGTTCCCACCATCCATTTTCCCTTAGCCATTATCGAAGAAAGAAAAATCCCACCATGTCTCTTTTTCCAAACCTTCGATTCTGCCCCGTTTCGCCATCCACCAAAAGGATTCCAGTTTAATGTCCTCCAACAAGACGGGTGTAGCCGTGTTAACATCTCTAAACACCATGTCATTCCTCCTAATCCACAACTTCCAAATCGTTAAGCAGACCACGGCATATGCCGCCTTCATTCTCTTACCGGTTCCGCCCGTAGCGCTGAAAATTTCGATTACTTTGTCAATCGGGTCCTCAAGTTTCAGTTGTTGCAGATTCAACCATTCACCCACACACCACCATATTGCTCTAGGCCAAATACAACTTGTGAAGATGTGGTTTGTCGTTTCTAACTCGAGACCGCGTCGTTTACGAAATCCATCACCTCCCTGGACGCCTCTAAAGGAGAGTGCTTCAGCCGTAGGTATTCCATTTTTAAGAACCCTCCAAACAAAACTCATGACTTTTGGCGGCACCATCTTGCTACAAATTAACTTCGACGGAATCTTGGTTGTTCCTCAACTTCTTCTTAAAAAGAATTAAAAATCTGAATCGTTTTTAACAAAAAGGAAAATAAGTCAATGAACACTGAAAAATATCATTGTTTGTACTAAGTTTAATATATATATTTTTTACTTTCAGAAAATATTACTTATCTTAGGGATGACCTGATAAACTCAAGCTTAACAGCCATACCCAAAACCTAAAGTTTTGGATACATGTATAACGATACCCGATGGGTAAGGGATTGAAAAAAAAATATACGTTGAGGCTATGGTATAAGTATGAAATTAGGTGATACTTGAACTGATTATATCCTAACGATATTGTTGAGAAATAGAATGTGACAATAATATAGGAGCGAAAATTAACGATAAATAAAATAAAATAAGCGTTACTCAAGCAACCAGAACAAAGATAACAGTGTTTAAAATAACGAAATAAACAATACAATTAAACAAATTATTTGAATTATTATTTACAACTAAATCCCATGTTTATATTGGTTGAATTAATGTAATTTTATATATTAAATAATAAAAATGATACATATTTAAAATTTGTGTATTGCACAGGTTGAATAAACATGTATATTACACGAGTTGAACAAATATAATATATATGTAGTCGGTTAACATAAACAAACGTCAAGATACGTTTTTATAAAAGTGAACTATGATGTACTATTTACTTATTATAATATTTTACTATGTCTTTTATTCAATATTAGGTTATAAACAGTGTATCGTACATGTTATAATTTTTTTATTTATTATTAGTTAAGAAAAGTTAATATTACAAGATATTAGATCAATAAAAAATCTTTGTCTTTTATTTAATATAAGGTTATAAACTTGTAAATCACACAGGTTATAACATTTTTTTTCTATATATTATTAAGTTAGAAAATTTAATATTGCATGAGGCTGAAACAATAAACAAGAGATAAATGTGAAATTATGATTTAATAATATTATTTCATATGAGAGAGAAGTGAGATAAATATAAGATTTTTATTTATAATATAGTAAAATAATAATAAAGTTAGAGATACAGATTATAAATAAATAAAGGGAATATGGAATTAAATAATCCCAACTTTGGGGTATTGGAAGATAATAATCCCAACTTGAAAGTTCTAAGACAACAGTCCCAACTTGTCTTGTATTTTACTCCATTGGACCAAAACTAACTGGGGTTAGTTTTTAACAGACCCAGTTAATTTTATGGCTAAAAATGTAACTTTTAAAAGATCAAGGACCATTTCTGCCCATCAGTCAAACTTTTTAAACAAACTCATTTCCTTCTCCGGTGACTGGTGCTCTCCTCCGGCGACCACTCCTCCATCTCCGACGACCACCCCTCCACCTCCGGCGACCACTCCTCCTTCTCCGACGACCACCCCTCCACCTCCGGCGGCCACCCCTCCACCTCGGTGACCACCTCTCCTTTTTCGGCGACCACCCCTCCATCTTCGGCGACCACCCCTCCACCTCCGGAGAAGGAGGAGTGGTCGCCAGAGGTGGAGGGGTGGTCGCCGGAGAAGGAGAGGTGGTCGCCGGAGATGGAGGGGTGGTCATCGGAGGAGAGCACCGGTCACCGGAGAAGGAAATGAGTTTGTTTAAAAAGTTTGACTAATGGGCATAAATGGGCCTTGATCATTTAAAAGTTACATTTTTAGCAGAAAACTAACTGGGTCTATTAAAAACTAACCCCAGTTAGTTTTGGTCCAATGGAGTAAAATACAAGACAAGTTGGGACTGTTACATTACAACTTTCAAGTTGAGATTATTGCCTTCCAATACCCCAAAGTTGAGATTATTTAATTCCATTTCCCCATAAATAAATAAATATTAGTTTATATATTATCCATAAATAAGTTGAAAAAAAGAGAAAAAAATAGATGGCTCTAATAAATGACACGTGTCCAAACTAATATTGCTTTATATATATATATATATATATATATATATACTAGATTAAAGCCCGTGTGAACAGGTGGGTCAACAAATAACATTATTCTAAATGTTTTAACTTTAATATAATTTAAAATTAAATGTGCATACTTGATAGTTGAAACATTGACACGGGAAGTCTATATCATTTTTCAATAAAATTAGTCTCCAATGTTTGCTAAACACCAAATTAAGAAGTCAATCTTCTGTTGCAAGCAAAGTATGTTTATTAAGGTATGTTTTTCAGAACAATAGATCTGTTAAGGAGATCTGTTTGAAACAACTGTTGCTACAAACAGTTGTTGCTTCAAACAGATGTTGCTTCCAACAGACCTTAGTAACATCTGTTCAACTTCAATCATTTTTTTAATAGAATTAGCAAACTCAATCATCTGTTGCAAGCAAAGTCTGTTTACTAAGGTCTGTTTCAGACCAGTGGGTCTGTTAAGAAGATCTGTCTGAAACAGCTATTGCTTCAAACAACTGAACAACTATTTAAGACAGATCTCCTTAACAGACCCACTACTTTGGAACAGACCTTAGTAAACAGACTTTGCTTGCAAATAAATGATTGACTTCTTAATTTGGTGTTTAGTAAACAGACCTTAGTAAAGTCTATTTACGTTCTCTATAATTGCAAACTAATTGTCTTAAAACATGATATAGACTTTCCCGCGTTTTCACATGGGATTGCACCTGGTATATATTAAAAGAGAGCTCTCACGGTATGCTGGAATATACATGTTATTCATAAAGTTGAATATACATTTAAAAGTAAGGAATATACATGTTATTCAAATATCACTAAATATTTCTTATACACCACATTTTTTTGTTTTAGTTTTGACATTCCCATCACTATCTAGTATAAGTACTTTCACCCCTGCCCTGCTCTTAACTCTTGACAATGCGACATAAAGTTGGCATGTGAGAATACATGGTCTCTTAAATAAGATTATTCTAAATGTTTTATCTTTAATATAATTTAAAATTAAATGTGCATACTTAATAGTTGAAAAAAAAAAAAGATTACAAATACTCTTGTAATGATTGAACAATATGTTGTACAATAACTATCAGTAACACACTCATGAATAATCCTTCCAAAAGAACTCACAAGAATTATCGAATAACAGTTGATTAGCGAAAATATTTTCGGTTATCCAAGGATTGATGCGACCGGCTACAAACACATGTCAATGGCCATATGATTTCAAACATAATTTTATTCATACTTAAAAGAACCCTAATAATTCATTGATTCGCTATAACTAATAACTTACCTTGTTTGATTTAAACTAATGATAGGAAAATATGTACTTACAAGTTGCCATTGTCGTCTCCAACTTAACACCTATTCCCACCTTAAAGTAACCTAAAACAACAACAACAACAACAATAATAATAATAAAGTTAAAGAATCTGATCTTAAGTAAAGAGCATGGTTTTGTTAATTAGAAGCATACTCGTTTACGTATTTCCTCAGATGCGAATCATTTTTGAGCCTGTAACCAAAACGAATTGTATTAGATTTGGAGGATGAAATAGAGGAGAGAGAGGATGGCAAAAATAAAAGAAAGAAGATAAAATGATTGTGTTTTCTCTCTCCATCTTTTTGTATAATAAGGGTTTGATTTTGAATTTTGAATTTGGAGCTTAAATTTAGAAAGAAGATAAAATCATTGTGTTTTCTCTCTCCCTCTTTTTGTATAATAAGGGTTTGATTTTAAATTTTGAATTTGAAGCTTAAATTTGGAGCTCAAATTTGAAATAGGTGTTGGAGCTGCATTTATGCTTGACAACAACCTTTCCATTTCAACAGATGTGACCCGCATATTATTTAATTGGTAAATATTAGTAACAGATGTGACCCACATATTATTTAGTTGGTAAATAATAGTAACAGATGTGACTCACATATTATTTAATTGGTAAATATTAGTAAGAGATGTGAACCACATATATTATTTAATTGGTAAATATGAGGGGCTTACATATTATTTAATTAGCACTATAAATGTGTCATGTAGCGTAATGAGAGCTTGAATAAAATTAAAGTTATATTATAGATGTGTCATGTGGCATAATGAGAGCTTGAATAAAATTGAACTTGCATTAAGCAATTGACAAGTGTCCAAATATTTGAACTTGCATTAATCAATTGACAAGTGTCTAAAATGAAATTTTTTATTAGTATGTATAAAGTATATATATATATATATATATATATATATATATATATATATATATATATATAGAGAGAGAGAGAGAGAGAGAGAAAGAGATGAAGTTTCTTGTACAAATGGTTCTTATCGTACAAATAACCCTTAACGTAAGAAGTGAAGGATGATATTTTTTTTATTTTATTTCCATATTGTTAAAGATGTATTTTAGTACTGAAATTAAAACAAAAACAACAGAGTTAATAGCCAAAATCGTCCCCTAGGTTTAGTCACTTTTGCCACATCAGTCCAAAGTCAAAACCTTTTACATCTGGGATTCTGGGTCCTTCTGTTTTACTTTTTTTTTTGCCAAATTCGTCTCTGACACTAACCGAGTTAAATATTGTCGTTAACTCTAGGGGTATTTTTGTCTTTTTGCCTGCCCCTTTTTAAAACCCTTTTAACCCCCCTACCCAACACACATACAAACACACTCACTCTCACACTCACTCACTCTCTCCGACACACACTCACTTCCCAAACAAACCGACACACCACCACCTCCACCTGAAAACCACCGCAGCACAACCACCTCCATAGAACAACCGCCGTCGCACCAGCCATCACCACTTGTGCAAATCAAGACCCAAACGCGCGACCATCACCTTCAACCACCATAACAATCTAAAAACCTTAAAATTCTATAAATAAATGAATTTTTTAAAGCAAAACCACTGTAACAATCTAAAAACCTTAACATTCTATAAACTAACGAAACAAAACATGAACAATAATAGGATACCTTGAGGGATCTCATTAGTTACAACTTACTATTTTTTTTAAACGGATGAACACCATATCTCTTACCCCCCGGTTTTCACCTTTCTATTCTCTCTCTACACTCTCCTACTCCCTATTCTCTCTCCACACTCTCAGCCGCCACCACCACCCAACTACAACCACCACATACAACACCGCTCACCTGAAACCACCGATGCCAACCATCACCCCCACCAACACCGTCCATTGTCCTCACCTTCACCACCACTCCCCAAAACTCAACCATCATCAACCACCGCACACAACACCCCTCACCCGAAACCACCACCCCTGCCTCGGAAGCCTGTCATGACATAGTGTGAGAGTGTGGGACGTAGCTCCGTTAGGTTTTCACTGCCGTTACCTCCACTGAAACTGCTAAATCTGATTTCCATTGCCATCGCCGGATGTGACAACTATCATCATCTATCATTACAATTAACACTTGAAATCATAACACAACCATCCACTATCATAATCAATCATCAAGATCAATCCTTTTCTCCTAAAAAACACCACTACCGCCAATTCTCCATTGAAGACCAAGACTCAAGAATCAATAACCACTCCTTCAATCAATCCATTCGGTTTCCAAGTTCAACATACTATGAGGGGCTAATTCTCATTGGATTCACCCCGATCTAAACTTGTAAGGTTTTAGGATTCTTAAACATTTTGGTATTTTCTATATTTGTAATTGCATTTGAAGTATTTGAATAAGTGTAATTGCTTTAATCTTGTTTTGAATTCGCATTTGTTATTCTATTCTCGCACCGATGACTTTGTGAAATGAATTCGGTTAAATGCTTTGATACAATATTAGGGTTTGCATGTTCTAGAGAACTGAAACATATTTTTTTATCTATCTCTCAATGTTGATAACTATGGATGCTTGAACCTTGAAACACCTAACCCGTTAATACCCTTTTGCGTGCATGATCACAAACCCATTCGTTATAAAACCCTAGACTTTACTTGTCGAACTCGGCGTGATCCTCTTTATAATTATTGTTTACAACTTAGTTTTATTAATCATTTTTTTACAAATCATCCAGTCAATTATTTTCACCCATTCATATACAATCTTGAACCACAATAATTTTCAAACAAAATCTTAAATGATAAAAGTTAACAAAATTCATAAATAATTATAATATCTCCATAAGTGACATTTTTAATCAACTAAAACTCTATTCACCGATCACATACTCTTCGTGGTTCGATACCATTTTCTACCACTAACTACATAGTCAAGGGTATTTAAGAACACTATAAATATTATTTTTGATATAGGAGTTGAGGCATATGGGGTTGAGGTATTGCCTTTGGTGGTCGGTTGTAAGGTGGGTAGTTTGCCGTTCAAGTATTTGGGGGTAGTTGTGGGAGTGAACATGAATAGGGTTGCCAATTGGAAGCTGGTGTACGATGTTCTTGATGCTAGGCTTTCTAAATGGAAATCATCTTGCTTGTCCATCGGAGGTGTAACATCGCAAAATTTTCACCGAATTTCTATACGAAAAAGCCCTTATTATATCCTTAATTCTACACTAATGTGCCCAGTCTATATTTATTTTTACTAACTCGCAACCTATATGTATATATATATATGTATGTGTATAATAATAATAATAATAATAATAATAATAATAATAATAATAAATAATAAATGTAACACAAATCAAATTTTTTTGTAGAGTTATTCATAACAATGCTCAACCACACCAAGCCCACTACCATCTTGTTTCATTTTTTGTTTCTTTTGTTAAAGCCCAGATCGTCCGGTCCATCTAAACAGGCCCAGAACACAGCCGGCCCAGCAAGCCTTGGCCCACTAGTCCCTTTAATCTGTTTTTTTTTTTTTAAAAAAAAACTGCTTCCGCCAGGTTTCGAACCTGAGCAGAGCAGGAAGCAACACAACCACCCACCACTAGGCCACCATGACATGTTGATTTATTTCAGGATTTAATTACATTTAACCCTTACTAAAACAAACAGATACAAGCTATTTGCCTCTCGCTGCACGTTCCAGCCACAAACCCAAGTCAACTTTCCTTCAATTCACCCAATTGACTTGAAATCACACCTTTGGACTCGTAATTGATTGAGATATTATTGGGAGCATGATTTTCGGCCTGAAACAAGCCACGAACACGTCAATTTCTTATCAATTCATACCAAATTTGCACCTAAACGCGTGTAACATTAAACCCGAGTCAAAGCTTGCCATTTCGAACAATCAGACCTAAACACTATAAATTGAACCTTGTTGGACCTTCACAACTCGCCACTCAATCTCTCTCAACCTCTATTTCTTCTTAATTTCACGCTGTTCTTTATCCACGATCGAACGTTTGACTTTTTGGTTGACCGGCCAATCGAGCATCGAAACATTCTTGTAAGTTTGATTTTGTTTATGGGTTCCAATAATCGGCGATTACACATAATTTAACCTATGGTTAATTGGACTAAATCTGTGTAAATCGTTCGATTTCTGATTCTAGGGCTCGCAGAATATGAATTGGGGAAGAACAACAATAGCAGTTAATATATATAAATTAAACAGACTGAATCCTAACACAACCACAGGTCTAGACCAAGTGCTTGTGTTGTTGCTTGGTTACCCAGCAGACGCGGGTTCGAAACCCGGCTGCTACAGCCTTTTGTTCTTTTTTTTTTGTTTTATCAAATATATATATATATATATATTAATTATAATTCATAAATTCATTTTTAAATACTAAAACACTTTTAAAAATTCCACAAAAATTATCTTATATTAATCTGATGTAAAAGTTCAACCTACAATTTTTAGTTTTCAAAAATTTATTTATTTAATATATATAATAAATAAATCAAGTTTATTCTATTTTATTTATAAAAATCTATAAAAATATCAAAACGATCTTATTAAATTCCACAAAAATTATTCTAAGTTTTTATAACATTAATCTTTTCAGGAATGATTTTTATTTCTGAAAAATCATATATTTAGTATTTTTAATCAATTTTTGTTAATTTTAATCATAATTAAATCATAATAAATTCAATTTTTAATATTTTTGCACCAAATTTTATAGAAATTATTTCTGATTATTTGGAACAGAAATATAATTTTTAAACTAATAATTCTTTAATTTTAGTATTTTTAAATATTAAAGTTAAAGTTTGACAATTTATAAAAAAATAGATTTAATAATCTATTTTAAATAAAATAATTTTGTAAAAATTATTTTTATACTTTAAACACATTATTGTGACCATCCTAAATTTAATATTCATAAAAAGATTTTTGGTTATTTATTTACTAAATTTCTTTCAATTGTCGAATATTTTTAATAATAATCAAACAAGCATTTATCCCCAATTCGAAGCCCTAGAACTTATATATTTGTAGACTAGATAGACTTAGACGTATTTATTACCTTATTATAGGGTGATACTTGACACATTTGGGTAACACACTATTTTCAAGAGATAACATTTTGCTAAGGTGAGTTTTACATAGCCCCTTTTCTATTTATCACCGCTTTTGGGGTGAAACATGTTACCACATCATTTATGCAATTCAATCATCAATGTGTCTATGTGTTTTCTATGTTGCATTATGTCTTGAGCATGATTAGAGTAAGCACCATTCTAGCATAATCATTAACTCCGTACAAGCCGACGGTATACATTGATAGATCTATTGGACTGACAATCCCACCCGGATACGTGCCTCCTACAAAGGTAGCGTGGGTGTTTGTTATCGTATAACATATTCAAGTGAACCATGAGCGTATGGGATGTATCATATTATAACAGTCACCAGGGTTGGTTATGCACTCGATTTATTTCTAGTATGTTCTCACATATGGACTAGATTGACATGACGCATGAATTGCACAAAAATTTTATTCGATTATCAAAAACCTATGTAATTCTCACCAACTTTTGTTGACCCAAAATATTTTCAACTTAACATGTTTCAGGTTCTATTTGCTTGAAGATTTGAATTGATGCTTGAAGATATGTGTATAGTTTTATTCTATTTGATGTACAAATTCTAGAACAATTGTATGTAATTCATTTAAATCATTTAATGAAATTTATTATTCATCATGAGCTACTGAACAATCATCAATACGTGACATCCCGATGTTTCCGCCATCGGTTGGGGTGTTACAGATTGGTATCAGAGCCATGGTTATAGGGAATTAGGTTATTAGAAAAATAATCTAGTCTATAACCATAGGAGTTAATCAGTACTTGCTTCTTTTACTTGCTATTCTCTATCTTCCTCCTACTTCTTATCCCTACTTTCATCCCTACCAGAAGGTTGCTCTCCATCAGTGGATCTACTCATAGACTAATAGGACAAATTCCTCAGGTTTAACCTAAACCACCTTGAGATCTCGTCGAAGTTCTAGATCTTAATAACGAACACGTGCAATCTGGAAGGGTGAACGCCTGTATTCTGAGTCTTCTGTCTAGGCTGGCATTGCGCATATATCCCAATCAGACGAGGGACCGGATGCCTACCTGGGAATTCTCGGGATGAGTGTTCACTTATAGGCTAAAGCATGTCTTCATATGTTATTAGAATCGAGAATCTTTGATAAGTCAACGTTTTCGTTTATTCATTTTAATTAATGAATAAATGATTACATTCCTTATATATAACCTCATTCATTTCATTGTGTCTCCTACAGATCATGTCTCCACGTCACAACACTCGCATTAACAGTGGTGACAATCATAAGGAAGGGAGCAGCAACCACAACCCCGACCACAACACTAACCACAACAATGGAGGTGATGCCCAACTAGCTGTGATTATTTCCCAACAATTGGCGCAACAAATCACAACTCTGGTTTCTAACTTGTTGACTCAAGACATCCAAATGGATGGGAATGGCAATGGAAATGGCGTTGGAAATCACGAAAGGAACAGGACCTTAGTTCGGAAAGGCAAGAAAACAAGTATCGTGGCCGCGGTAACTACCAAGAATCAGAAACGTAAGACCAGGGATTATACAAGAAACTATCCATTGTGTAACACATGCAATCGACATCACCCCACTGTTTCAGCGTGTCGCTTGTGCACCAATTGTGGTAGGTATGGCCATCTGGTCA
The DNA here is from genome assembly GCA_030844895.1 of Ambrosia x helenae. Taxonomy (NCBI): domain Eukaryota; kingdom Viridiplantae; phylum Streptophyta; class Magnoliopsida; order Asterales; family Asteraceae; genus Ambrosia; species Ambrosia x helenae. The sequence continues at coordinate 132,997,109 of CM061228.1, read as the reverse complement.
ACACATGTCGCGAGACCCCAAACCCTAATCAACCCACCAACCCTGCTACTTTGGAGGAAGCAAAGCGGTTGGCTGCCACCTTAACAGATAACCATGTAAAGGCAGGAACCCTGACCCGGAAAGGGGAGAAGAAAACTGTTGCAAAAGATACTCCCCAACCTGCCGTTAAAATCAAAACTGAGACCTCAACCAACGGAAAGCGCAAGGCCAGAAATTTTGCAAAAGACACCACTACCCCACCCAACAAGAAACAATACCGCGGGAAGCTACCTAAGTGTGACACCTGCCAGTATCACCATCCAACCCAAGTGCCCTGCCGTCAGTGTACCAATTGTCAAAGGTATGGACATCTTGCGGACACTTGCCGAACCCCTGCTACAAACGCTCTTGATGCTCCAAATAACCCACTTGAGACACTCCAGCTACTTAACAGCAAACTCTACCATCTGAATGATGTCTATTTTTCTCTTTAATTCCATGTATTGACATTATTATATTCAAGTAATAAAATTCAAGTATTATCATAACATCTGTGTGCATGCTTGTTTGAATGTGAACTGATTGCTATATTTATGATCATACTTGCTTACTTGTACAACAGTTAGTTGACTACCAAACAACCTACTTAACGATTGGTAGAGGTCATCATGTCTTTCCAACAGTCGGGAGAGGCCCTACCACCTGCTCAACGACTGGTGGAGACTATCAGACCTGCTCAACAATCGATAGAGTCATAAAAGGACGCAAAACCCTAATGTAAGGTAAATTGGTAATTACGGTCCGGAACGTAATCATGAATTTACAGGTACGTTAAGGTAGTGTGAAATTTTATCAAGGTTTCCGGTGGTTGACCAATTGTAAACCTAGTGTTTCTCTTAACTTCGGGACGAAGTTCCTAAAAGTAGGGGAGACTGTAACATCGCAAAATTTTCACCGAATTTCTATACGAAAAAGCCCTTATTATATCCTTAATTCTACACTAATGTGCCCAGTCTATATTTATTTTTACTAACTCGCAACCTATATGTGTATATATATATATATATATGTATGTGTATAATAATAATAATAATAATAATAATAATAATAATAATAATAATAATAATAATAAATAATAAATGTAACACAAATCAAATTTTTTTGTAGAGTTATTCATAACAATGCTCAACCACACCAAGCCCACTACCATCTTGTTTCATTTTTTGTTTCTTTTGTTAAAGCCCAGATCGTCCGGTCCATCTAAACAGGCCCAGAACACAGCCGGCCCAGCAAGCCTTGGCCCACTAGTCCCTTTAATCTGTTTTTTTTAAAAAAAAAAAACTGCTTCCGCCAGGTTTCGAACCTGAGCAGAGCAGGAAGCAACACAACCACCCACCACTAGGCCACCATGACATGTTGATTTATTTCAGGATTTAATTACATTTAACCCTTACTAAAACAAACAGATACAAGCTGTTTGCCTCTCGCTGCACGTTCCAGCCACAAACCCAAGTCAACTTTCCTTCAATTCACCCAATTGACTTGAAATCACACCTTTGGACTCGTAATTGATTGAGATATTATTGGGAGCATGATTTTCGGCCTGAAACAAGCCACGAACACGTCAATTTCTTATCAATTCATACCAAATTTGCACCTAAACGCGTGTAACATTAACCCGAGTCAAAGCTTGCCATTTCGAACAATCAGACCTAAACACTATAAATTGAACCTTGTTGGACCTTCACAACTCGCCACTCAATCTCTCTCAACCTCTATTTCTTCTTAATTTCACGCTGTTCTTTATCCACGATCGAACGTTTGACTTTTTGGTTGACCGGCCAATCGAGCATCGAAACATTCTTGTAAGTTTGATTTTGTTTATGGGTTCCAATAATCGGCGATTACACATAATTTAACCTATGGTTAATTGGACTAAATCTGTGTAAATCGTTCGATTTCTGATTCTAGGGCTCGCAGAATATGAATTGGGGAAGAACAACAATAGCAGTTAATATATATAAATTAAACAGACTGAATCCTAACACAACCACAGGTCTAGACCAAGTGGTTGTGTTGTTGCTTGGTTACCCAGCAGACGCGGGTTCGAAACCCGGCTGCTACAGCCTTTTGTTCTTTTTTTTTGTTTTATCAAATCTATATATATATATTACTTATAATTCATAAATTCATTTTTAAATACTAAAACACTTTTAAAAATTCCACAAAAATTATCTTATATTAATCTGATGTAAAAGTTCAACCTACAATTTTTAGTTTTCAAAAATTTATTTATTTAATATATATAATAAATAAATCAAGTTTATTCTATTTTATTTATAAAAATCTATAAAAATATCAAAACGATCTTATTAAATTCCACAAAAATTATTCTAAGTTTTTATAACATTAATATTTTCAGGAATGATTTTTATTTCTGAAAAATCATATATTTAGTATTTTTAATCATTTTTTGTTAATTTTAATCATAATTAAATCATAATAAATTCAATTTTTAATATTTTTGCACCAAAATTTTATAGAAATTATTTCTGATTATTTGGAACAGAAATATAATTTTTAAACTAATAATTCTTTAATTTTAGTATTTTTAAATATTAAAGTTAAAGTTTGACAATTTATAAAAAATAGATTTAATAATCTATTTTAAATAAAATAATTTTGTAAAAATTATTTTTATACTTTAAACACATTATTGTGACCATCCTAAATTTAAATTTCATAAAAAGATTTTTGGTTATTTATTTACTAAATTTCTCTCAATTGTCGAATATTTTTAATAATAATCAAACAAGCATTTATCCCCAATTCGAAGCCCTAGAACTTATATATTTGTAGACTAGATAGACTTAGACGTATTTATTACCTTATTATAGGGTGATACTTGACACATTTGGGCAACACACTATTTTCAAGAGATAACATTTTGCTAAGGTGAGTTTTACATAGCCCCTTTTCTATTTATCACCGCTTTTGGGGTGAAACATGTTACCACATCATTTATGCAATTCAATCATCAATGTGTCTATGTGTTTTCTATGTTGCATTATGTCTTGAGCATGATTAGAGTAAGCACCATTCTAGCATAATCATTAACTCCGTACAAGCCGACGGTATACATTGATAGATCTATTGGACTGACAATCCCACCCGGATACGTGCCTCCTACAAAGGTAGCGTGGGTGTTTGTTATCGTATAACATATTCAAGTGAACCATGAGCGTATGGGATGTATCATATTATAACAGTCACCAGGGTTGGTTATGCACTCGATTTATTTCTAGTATGTTCTCACATATGGACTAGATTGACATGACGCATGAATTGCACAAAAATTTTATTCGATTATCAAAAACCTATGTAATTCTCACCAACTTTTGTTGACCCAAAATATTTTCAACTTAACATGTTTCAGGTTCTATTTGCTTGAAGATTTGAATTGATGCTTGAAGATATGTGTAAAGTTTTATTCTATTTGATGTACAAATTCTAGAACAATTGTATGTAATTCATTTAAATCATTTAATGAAATTTATTATTCATCATGAGCTACTGAACAATCATCAATACGTGACATCCCGATGTTTCCGCCATCGGTTGGGGTGTTACAGGAGGCAGGGTTGTTCTCATTAAATATGTCCTGGAAAGCTTATCGGCCTATTTTTCTCGATCTATAGAGCCCATGTTGCAGTGATCAAAGACCTGGAGGCGAAAATTAAAAAGTTTTTATGGGGGAACTCGGAGGGTAGGAGGAAAATGCATTGGGTTAAATGGGATTGTGTGGGTTACCTAAGTCGAAAGGCAGATTGGGGTTGAGTAAGCTTCTTTTCATTAATATTTCCCTTTTGTCTAAATTGGGATGGCGCTACAAGTCTGAAAGTGATGCTCTTTGGAAAAGGGTGGTGGATGCGTTCCATGTCAGCCAGCGGAATTGGGATTTTCTCCCTAGTCGTAAAGGTTTGAGTGGGCATTGGTGTAATATTGTCAAAGTCCTTTCTAGGACTATGATTTTGGAGGTTCCTTTACGTTGGTACTTTAAAGGTGCGATCGGGAATGGGACGGATATCAGCTTTTGGTTGGACCCGTGGGTTGATGAAGTGCCTATGAAAGATGTGTGTCATTCACTCCTTCTTTATTTATCTTGGAAAGGAACAAGAGGTGCAAGGTTTGTCAAAGACTCTCCACTTCTAGTGTTGGTATTGTTAGATGTTGGGAGTGGAGCAGACCCCCTACGACTAGTCAGGAAGTTAATGAGTTGGCTCGGCTCTATGTTGTGCTAGACTCGGTTTCGTTTTCAGGTCAGCGGGACAGGTAGGTTTGGGTAGGGGCTGAAGACGGGGACTTCAGTGTGGGTGCTGTTACCGAGTTGGCTCGGCTTTATGCTGTGCTAGACTCGGTTTCGTTTTTAGGTTAGCGGGACAGGTGGGTTTGGGTAGGGGCTGAAGACAGGGACTTCAGTGTGGGCGTTGTTAAACGGTTGTTGATGGCGGACAGAGACGTTAGCGGCTGCTTTATTCTGGATTGGTGTAAGTGGCTCCGGACGAAGTGTAACATATTCGCGTGGCGTGCTGAAATGGAAAGGATCCCCATTGTGGTTGTGCTTACGCGCAGAGGTATTGTCCTGGCTGATTCTTCTTATCCTCTTTGCTCGGAAGGAGAGGAAACGGCCGACCATCTCTTTACGGAATGCAGCTTCGTGGTTGTTCTCTAGCAGCATATTTCAGCTTGGTGTAAAGTGCCTAACTTCTTTGCTTTTTTCCTTTAAAGATCTTAAGGTTTTCCGACACTATTCGGGTTTGTCTGGCAAAGCAAAAGATATTCTGCACGGGCTCATCATTATAGGTTGTTGGAGCTTATGGAGGACAAGGAACGAGCTTATATTAAACAACAAAAAACAAAGAGGCGTGGTTGGAAGACATTATCAGCAAAGTGAAGTCCTGTGGGTTCCTTTGGGCTAAAAATAGAGCTAAGCTTAATTCTTTGTCGTGGTCCAACCGGTGTAAATTTGTAATTATGTAATTGTTGTCGTTTTGTGGCTGCCCCGTTTTATAGATGTGTCGTTTTCTAATGAAATATACCTTAAAAAAAAAGTATTATCAGGCGTTGAAAAGAAATGGCATTCACCATCATTGGCAAAACTTTTTCTTTAGCATAATGGATCCCACTTTTTCACTTTTTATTTCCTTAAAGGTCACCAAAAGATATTTAAGGAGTTTAATTGGACGCTATTATCATCATACATGTTCTGAATAGGGAATGATTTTAGACATAAATTACATTAAAGTGCTGGTTTATTACAAGATTTAGTTCAAATTGTAGTCTTTGATTATTTAAGATTCTTTTTGAGTAAATTGTCAAAGTTGTCCATGAGATTTGGTCATTTTTACAACTTTAATCTAAAAGGGTTTTTTATTTTATTTTATTTGTTTTTATTATGCAATTAAACCCTTGAGGTTTCTCATTTGTTGCCTATTTCTTCAAGATCATTAACTCCGTTAATTTTCATTGTTAACTCAAGGGTAAAGCCGTCTTTTCACAAAGGTATGGAGGGGCATTTTGGTCTTTTAACATCTTTATCCTCTTCAACTTTAAACCCTACTTTCAGGGGCTGTTCGGTCGCGTCTGACCGGCTCTGACCAACACGCACGTCTGACTGACGCGCGTAGGGTTTAAACCAAAACAACCATTACCGGTCCAACACTTACTGGATCACGCCCGAGTTCGACATACAACCAAACAACCATTACCGGTCCAACACTTACTGGTTCAGAATCTCTTAACCATTCAGACCTCTTAGTTGATCAGCACTTATCCATTCAAAAGTTGCCAAGCGGCCCCTAACTTTATAAATTATCACCACCACCACACAACCAACATGCCACCACTGCCACCACTTATCACATCAAAGACTACAAGCGATTTGTTTTTTTTTCCCATTTGATTGGGGGTTTAAGATTCGAATAACAAAACTGTGGGCAATTTGCTTTGTCAAAAATTATCAGTAAATTTTACACGATTGAAGAAGGGGGATCTCGTTAAAAAGTACGATTATATATGTGGTAATATTTGCGATGAGGTATCCTGATCTATTCGATTTAATTTCTGTATTTGATTATTCGATTATGGGTTTTCATTTTAGTGTCTATGATTATGAAAGCCTTTTTTATTTCCATTTCACCTGTGATGTTTTTTAATTACAAATTTAGAAGCTTGATTTTCTTTTTTAATTCAAACTGGAGGGGCATTTTGGTCTTTTAACATCTTTATCCTCTTCAACTTTAAACCCTACTTTCAGGGCTGTTCGGTCGCGTCTGACCGGCTCTGACCAACACGCACGTCTGACTGACGCGCGTAGGGTTTAAACCAAAACAACCATTACCGGTCCAACACTTACTGGATCACGCCCGAGTTCGACATACAACCAAACAACCATTACCGGTCCAACACTTACTGGTTCAGAATCTCTTAACCATTCAGACCTCTTAGTTGATCAGCACTTATCCATTCAAAAGTTGCCAAGCGGCCCCTAACTTTATAAATTATCACCACCACCACACAACCAACATGCCACCACTGCCACCACTTATCACATCAAAGACTACAAGCGATTTGTTTTTTTTTCCCATTTGATTGGGGGTTTAAGATTCGAATAACAAAACTGTGGGCAATTTGCTTTGTCAAAAATTATCAGTAAATTTTACACGATTGAAGAAGGGGGATCTCGTTAAAAAGTACGATTATATATGTGGTAATATTTGCGATGAGGTATCCTGATCTATTCGATTTAATTTCTGTATTTGATTATTCGATTATGGGTTTTCATTTTAGTGTCTATGATTATGAAAGCCTTTTTTATTTCCATTTCACCTGTGATGTTTTTTAATTACAAATTTAGAAGCTTGATTTTCTTTTTTAATTCAAACTGATGATGTCGTAGACATTTACCCCCCCCCCCCCCCCCCCTAATTTTGACCTTTTCTACTTAATTATGTCTATTTGATTATTAGTTTTTAATTTTGTTATAAGACCTAGTGTAGTGGGGCTCCATTGGGGGCGCTATTTTTAATATAAAGCCCCAAACACCGGAACATGGGGACTTTATATTTGCAAAAGTGGTTTTGGCGTGATTAAAATAACGCCTGAAACTTTATACCCCCACCAATCAGAAGTTGACACATCATCCTCTCTTTTTATTATTATTATTTTATTATTTTTTTAATTTAAAAGATATAATAAAATATTAATAGGGGCTTTATATATAAAGCCCCTACCACTACACCCATTTTTCAGTTTCTCTCTCTATGCTGACTTAGCTGCCACGTAGACCAATCAGAAAGGGGGGCTTTATATATAAAGCCCCCCACTACGCATGGTCTAACTTGGCTCTTTTTTTTAGCATTTGCTTATATTTTTGTTGAAGAATCACTTGACAAAAATACCACCAAAAAGTTGTCTTTTTCATCTAAAAAGAAATTAATCAAGGGATCCCTATTATTTAAGTTACAAATGCAATTAAATGATGGTGGTGGTGTTTGTCTGGTGGTGGCGGTGGGTTTTACAGGGAGAGAGAATTGGAGGGGGATAGTGACCGTAGTGCAGGGTTCCAAATAATATTTATTGGTTTTCACTTTTTTATATATAAAAAATGAAAAGGTAAAAGTCCATGCTATCCTTGACTTAACGATAAAAATAGACGGGGTTAACACATTAGATGATAATGACAAGAAAATGCAAACCTCAAGGGTTCAGTTACAAAAAAAACAAATTATTTTAAATGGAAGTGGCAAATGTGATCAAACCTCTGGACGATTTTAGCTGTTAAGTCTTTTTTTTTTTTTTTTTTTTTTTAAAGAAAGCACCTTGCACTTCCAAAATCCAATATGTCATGATCAATTCATTTCCCAACTCCATTCATTCAGCTATAGTGTTAAGTAGATAGCATGTGCTTATTATGTGATGAGAGTTTTGGTCAATTCAACTTAACCAGTAACACATATAAATATGACGAAAAGGTAAATTTACTTAATTATTAAAGGTTTAACTTACACAAATTTCAAAACATGTCATATTGTCGACTCCTAAATAATCTACCAACATCATTTTAAACGATGATAGTTTTTTTCATACTTTAATATTTGTTTTTTAAAAACTACTGTACATCATAATAAGGAAACTTTTATTCTATTTAATTTGAGTATCGTATAAATATATATTTTTTAATTAAAACAAGTTAACAAGTTACGTGATTGACGTTTGTGTTTTTGATGCAATTTGTTTTGTGGACCCCACTCTATTATACTATATATAATTTTTTAAACAATATAACAAAAACCAACATAGTTTATCTCTCTACCTAACCATACCACAACCATCGCACCACACCATCACCACCACCACCACCACCTAACCAACTCAACCTCGGTTCCTCTTCCACCATCTCCGACCCACAACCTTCACTACAATCCCCGCCTAGCCATATCAGAGCACCACCATCACAAGCATATGAAAAACAATCTAAAAACTCATGTATGATGTGAAACATGAGGCGATCTAGGGTTTTTGGTCTTCAAAATCAAAACTAGTGCTGGTGGTGCCCACACATACATCAACGATTTTCATATAGATCGAAGCCAGAAAATGAAGGTTTGGTCGGAATCAAAGGAAGAGAGAGAAATCAACAATTTATAGTTGTGTGACAGTGAATGCGACAGCCACATAATTGGCTACTTAATGAATTGTATGAGATTACTTTTAAATTAAGTATTTGTGTGTAATGAAATCTATAATCGAATAAGACGGATACAGTTCTTTCAAATAACGAGAAGTTACATAAATTTTATTGTAACATTTTTTATCCACGAATGAGGCGGCTCATTGTATGGGGGTCTCATCCGCTGGATTTACTCTTTAGTAGGTAGTTCTAAAACTGGAAAATTCATTCATAAGTAGGGAAAACATCCATTTCAAAACAAGTCTGAACATTCAAACAAGTACATGTTAAAAATAATCTTAACTGGTCGATAACATAAAACAGATAAGCAGGATGTAATGCACAGGTTAAGGTAGCCTTCAATTCAACGCCCAGAGCATCCACCAAAGCTCTAAAGCAGACCATTGCTTTAGCCAGATGTGCATACTAAAAGTCAGCCACACTAAGTAAATTCTAGAAATTTAACATACATTATAACATAACATAACATAGCATAACATAGCATAACATAACATAACCTCGAGATCATAATGACTTCATGAGTTATCATCATGACTCCGCAATCGTAACATAGTTGTACAATTATTGGTTGTAACACCCTAGGCATATCTCACATCGTCTGTGGACAGGAGAGATCTTGGTTCATGAAAACCGACGTGTTTTAGGCTTAGTTGGCTTCGGAGCACATGAAAACTCTACAGTTAAGCATGCTCAGGTGGGAGTACTATCAGGATGAGTGACCTCCCGGGAAGTCTTCCCCTCGGTAACCCAAAACAAATCCGTGAACTTCTAGTGGGCAAAACGGACAATATTGGATGATATTAGAGGCGAGGTGTTAAAGAATGGTATCAGAGCCACTCCTGTGTCATCCGGAAAGGTGGGGGAAACCTCATCGAGTACGATGAGTCTGTGACACCTGGCAATTTCGGTTAACAACGTTGTCTAGATGAAAGTCTACCTTAGCGAGTCACGCGTATATTGTACTTAACTGGGTTAGTTAAGTCGGGTTATGGTTCGGGAACTACTGGTTAGTCTAGAAGATCATTGGATATTGGTCTAGAGGTTCATTAGATGTCGGTCCTTAACCAAGTGTACAAACGGTGACGATTTGTAGGATCGTCAGGGCATACGGAACATACAAGTCTCGAGTCCCGGGAATTGGTGAACGAGTGTGAATATGTGTATTTACAAGTGTTATGTGTTTACAATCATTATGTGACTTGTCGGTATGTGAATATGTGTTAACATATGTTAAAACGGGGTTTAACGCGCAAAACACACGAAACTAGCCCCTATGGGCGATTAGGGGGCTAAATGCATGACTGTTCATGCAATTAGGCCCAAATGCATGACTGTTCATGCGATTGGGGGGCCAATTGCATGACTGTTCATGCGATTAGGCCCAAATGCGTTACTGTTCATGCGATTAGGATTCCTAATCGCGTGTAAAACTGCACAATCGCATGGAACGGGCTGGACGACTAGAAACGCCTATAAATACCATACTTAACCTCCTAAACTCAATTAGACAAACCCTAGTCGTCCCATAACCGCCCCAAACACTTAAACAACCTCTGGAAGGCGATTTTGATCAAAAACACAAGGTTTCAAGGTCTAACCATCATCCTTTTACAATTCCAAGGTTTGATTCTCATCCATAACACTTTGTAAACGTTTTTAATAAATCCCTAATGGTCCAGACCTGTTCATAAACGAAAAAGCTTTCTGAAAATCATCAATAAGGGTTGTTAATCGGATTATAACTAATATACATGCGTTATGGGTGTGTATGATTAGAAAGATAGGATTTTTATGATTCTTGATGATGATTTGATGTGTTATCATGCTAGGTCAGAATTAATATTGTTAGTATGATGATAGAAATCTCAGTAATTGGATAAGAGGGTTATGATTACATGCGTTAATTGAATGTTGCATGCTATGTGTATATGTTTGGATTGCTTTGGTTGCATGTAGGACTGATTATACGAGGTTGAACAAAGGGTTTTGGGTTAAACATGTTTAGGATAGTGTTTGGGATGATATTGGGTAGTTACACACGTTCTGGATCTGATTTGGAGTGTTAAACGCGCGAAAAACCGGAACAGCATGGTTACAGGCGAGTAGCAATGCTAATCGCCTATAACTCATGCGATTGGGGTGCTAATCGCCAATAATATCATGTGATTAGCCCCAATCGCCTATAATTTCATGTGATTAGCCCCAATTGCTAGTAAGTTCATGTGATTAGCCCCAATTGCTAGTAAGTTCATGTGATTAGCCCCAATTGCTAGTAAGTTCATGTGATTAGCCCCAATTGCTAGTAAGTTCATGTGATTAGCCCCAATTGCTAGTAAGTTCATGTGATTAGCCCCAATTGCTAGTAAGTTCATGTGATTAGCCCTAATTGCTAATAATAACATATGGTATAGCCCCAATCGCCTATAATAGAGGCGATTAGGATTCCTAATTGCTAGTTGACCAACCTAAATGCTAGTTGACTTTTCCTAATCGCGTGTACTGCTGCTGTAAGTGTAAATTAGCATTCCGAGACCCGATTTAACATGTAGTAACATGCTAGGAACCTCGTAACATGTCTAATAACTTGGTAACATATAATTGGATGCATTCCGGTGATACGTGAACTATGTGCTATAACTTGTTGTGTGTTAACGTATGTTAAGTGTACTTGCGTTATTGTACGTTTTGGAGCGTAAACATAACACGGGAAGTCTCGGGTCACCAATGGGATGTCGAGTCTTGTACTTTGGGTCAGTTAAACAGTCACGGTGTTTTCAAACGAACTTGGTTATGGTCTGGACATCTAGGGACTAATTAACCTGCGGGTTATTAGTCTAAGTACTTGTAACTGTCGTATGTTAGGTCGCCACTTTACGGGACTAGCATAGCAGCTGAGTTTACTCGGGTTAAGGAGTAAAGGAACTTAAGGTGAGTTTACGGCCCCTCTTTTAAACTGGTTTTATACTTTCGGGGGAGAAAACATGTGTTTAAACTATATTTGGTAACTACTGTCATACTATGGGTTTACACTGTGTACTACACGATCTTTGGAAGTCCCGGGGGGAACCATGAATGTGCGGGTTTGCACAACGGGGAAATGTGAATAGCGCTATTGGGAGTGACCAACCCCGCTCGTCGACTTGGAGGGTCGGCGGGTGCATATTGTCTCAAACAGGAACAACAGGAACAACAGGAACATACATCGGGCATACTTTTGGTATTCGAGTTAGTAATGGTTTTCCAATCGTGGTAGTAACAAACGTACGCCTAGCTAGCGTATACTGGTTTTCTATTTGTTATAGTATGGACAGGTGGACTTGGTACTTGAACTGCAAACCTGTAAACTCACCAGCATTTTTGTGCTGACGTAAACTTTTACATGTTTTTCTCAGGTCGCTAAGGTAGCACAACGGAACTAGGGCGCACGCGTCTGCACGGCGTCTAGATAGAGTTGCATGATTTCACAAACATTGAACTTGATTTATTTATGTTGGATTTTATTTGAATAAGCTTCCGCTGTAAACGGGAATATTAAACTGTGTTTTGAAATTACATTTTAATTCATTTAGACTTGTTTATTGTGATCGTTGGTTTGGATCCTGGTTTGTCATGCGCCTCGCGGTAAAACTCCGCAAGTGGATTTTGAGGGTGTGACAGAGTCATACCATGAAACAAGTTATACCAAAAAGTAATAGATTTATAACTAATATGTAGTACATATACATATTGATATGTGCCTCTCCCTTGTGAAATATTGGTTACTGCATTATTTCTTGGTCTCCTTGTTTTTCTTATTTACTAGCATGATTTTCTCATTTAGTGCATTTGTGGGTTTAGTACGTGGTACCATGATCCCTTTGGTTATTATTTTGTTTGTAAGCCTTTAAAAAGGTTGAACTTTTTTATTTGAAAAGAAGAAAAATATTTGTTAAAAGCCTTGTACTTGATCCCTCACTTGATCCCTCTTTCATCTTATTATTCTTAAAAGTTTTGTGGGTTTTTCTTTATAAAACTCATCACATATCATACGTCCCTAGAAGGAACATAAATCAAACGTAGTAATGCAATAATTACAAAATAAAGTGTAGAACATACCGTGGTTTTGAAAAGAATAACAAGGATACGAGTAAAGGTAGGAAAAAAGAACGAGACAACGTAAAAGCAATAATTCAAATTTATAGATGTGAGATTTAACTAACCAAATAAAACTTGATTTCTTCTAATAAAAAGCTAAAGTTCAAAACAGTGACGAACCCATGATTTATTTTTTGGGCAGTGATCGAGATGCTTAACCGAACTTGTAAAGGGACAATCAGAATTTTTGGCTAAGTATTACATTAATTTTTTAAAGGTGGTGGCAGCCACCACATCTATTACACTATACGTAGGACTGTCATTGGTTCCAAACACTCGTTAACATGCCAAGTTATTTTATTTATTTATTTATTTTTGATATACATAGGATCCACAAGTTGTTATGTTATGGACTTTATAAAACATTTCGGAGAAGATAATTATGCTATATTTCACTGTATAGAACGGCCTGCAAGTTTTCTAGTACCAATTTAATTATGCTACGAAAAAAATAGAACTGTATTTTATGTAAGAAATCATATTATTTTTGACGATATAGAACCGGGTTTAAAACTGACATATCGATCTTTCATTTATCATTTTATGATAACAAATCTTTAAATGCGATTCGATTCTATTTTGGACGATGGGAGGTGGAAACTTACATCTATGGAACTCGGATAATCCTATATATATGATATGATGCGTAGGGCCGTAAGGGGCAAGGAATATGCCCCTAAGCAACAACCAAGTACGCTGTACGCCGACAAATGGTGACGATGAAGAGGTGGCGGGAAAGGAACTAGATTCTGTGAAAAAAAAAGGATTAGTTTGTCGATATATTAAATAAAAAAGAACTCTGATACGCTTTCAAGAATATCAATACATAGAAACTTTAACTGTAGCACCCAATTGTGCACATACATTTGATTAGGTTGGGATCAAATACACCGTTAAAGAAAAATCAAGAAGTCGTAGGAAAGGTATAAAACAAACTCCGATTAAACTCATTCAAGCGACATTGGAATCGTTTTATCGAACCCTACGATCTTAGTTTTTAGGTTTTACCTTTTTTTGGATTTTTACCTTGTAGTTTAAGAATTTACTTTATATTATTGTGTCTTTTATGTAACATTGTGTCTTTATCTTATTTTCATCACTGTGTCAATTTGGTTATTTATTGTGTCTTTTTTCTTCAATATTGTGTTATATTTTTTGGCGTTGTTTATATTTTGTGGCTTATTGTGTCATATTTTATGATCTATTGTGTTTTTGTATACTTTTCACCATTCTCATTTTTGTTATACTGTGTAGAATAACTTGACCCTAGTTGATTAATATTGCTATTAAATTTGCTTGGAGTTATCCAAAGTGTGTCCACGAATAAACAAATCTTATACAAGCTTAGATAACATTTTTTTTTCATATAACTTTAACCATCTCCTAAATACGGAAAGTTTTGAAGAAAAAACAAAGAGTAGACGACTTATTTTATTTATTTCTCACACGTTAAATATATTTAGATATGAATGATTTAAATATAACAATATAACTTTTGTACCTATTTCTATATAAACTCAAAAACAACAAAAAATAAATATAAAAATACAAACTCAAAAACATCAAAACAATAATCAAAACACAATAATTTCCGTTACTTTTTTTTTTTTAATTCCTCTCATAGCCTACCCTTTCCGTTTAACTCATAACCGTCCTATAATGTTAAGGCCGAAATTATCACAGTTTGATTCAAGTTTTCAACATTACGAAATAAAAAAAAAATCAAAATAATTATAGTCCTCATCACATGGAGATTAACAAGATCACGACAAGTGTAAGTATCTTTCTATCTTCTTGGTGTCCTATAATCGTAAGTTCGTAACCCACTTGTACATAATTAGCTATTAACAAATAATATATCATATGATTTACGTCTAGTATTTCGATAATTAACTAAAGGAAGGCAAACAATTGCCTACTAAGTCTGTCATCTACATATATGCATGCTGATCATTTCCAAGATTAGAGAACATTTTCGTGGTTTTGGTTTCCTTTTTGTAATTTGCAAAGAACCTATGCATCATGCTTATTTAGGATTTGTGTATGGAATATGATTATATTTCTATTACACCAAAAAGATTGAAAAAATCCCTTAGATCGATGACTAAACCTATCTATTTAATAATGGGAAAAGTTTAAAATAAAATTGACAAAAGTTTAGGTTGGCGCACAGATTCTTGTTATGATTCGTTCGCATTTCGTCCGCCTTCAACAAACAAAAACACATAATCTCACTCGAATACTTCTTCCTTACTATGTTATTAAAACTAGGCTAAATTACAAAAATGGCTCTTTATGTTTATATCAAATCGCAAGACTCGTCCTTTGCCACTAAAATTGATAGGAATTCTTACAAATCTTGCATGTTAGAGCCTAACTCATTTAAATTTTTATTATTAAATAAGATCATGTGAGAGTAGTTTAGTCTTTTTACCCGTTTATTTAAACAAATTAATAAATAATATAAAACTAATTTTATAGAAATATGTGTGTGTAAAAGGGTGCATCTAATCCTAAAAAAAGCTAAGAAACCATAAGAGTTGGGGACGTAACAATGATTAAAATTAAGGGTAAAAGGTTTAAAAGTAACTGAAACTGAAACAATTAGTTAAATATGGATAAAACAACATATATCAGCAAAAATATAACACCATGTATCATTTGTTACCCGCAAAATAAAACACTATATAACTTTTGAAACGAAAACAAAATTGTATGAACATAAACCATGTACTAAAAACATCAGGTTGAAACGTGTGTGTAGAACGGTTATTTTGAAAACTAACTTAAGTAGTGAAAACCCATGTAACAACCATGAAAATTCGTGTAACGCCCTAAAGAACACTATGTTACACATATGTAACTATGTAAACTCTATTGATGATGTGTGCAGTATATATATTGTACTCCAGCAAAGGTGTTTACATAGTTACATATGTGTTGCATAGTGTTTCCAGGGATGTAACAAAAGTTTTTAGGGTTTTCGCATAAGTGAGTTTTCATTTTAGTCTTCCATATATATATATATATATATATATATATATATATAGGAATGGGATCATTTGAGAACTCCATTGAGTTGAGAGAACTTGAGAACTCCAATAGACCAATCAACAAATGCCACATCACCAGATTTGTATTTTTTGATAATTTTTTAATCAGGGGCAAGAGAGACTTTCTACACAAGCACCTAGGGGTATTTTAGTAAAAATAACACCCAACCACACCACACCCCACCCAACTACCCTTTTAAATAATAATAATAATAATAATAATAATAATAATAATAATAATAATAATAATAATAATAATAATATAAAGACTCCCTCTCTCTCTCACTCTCATTTTTAAAAGCTGCTTTCTCTCTCTTCTTCTCTCTCTCTCTTCTGCTCTCTATCTCTTCTCTCTCGTTCTCTCTCTCTCTTCTTCTGCTCTCTCTCTCTCTTCGTCTCTCTCTCTCTCTCTCTCTCTCTCTCTCTCATAAACAAAGAAAAGAACAGGTTGCAAACTTCGGGGAATGTTTCACAGTCACCGATGGTTTTTACAGGTTGGATCTGGGGCGTTTTTGCAGGTTTGGAGGTGGAAGACGATGAACAGGAGTCGGTGGTTTTGCAGGTGGTGGAAGACGGGGGGGGGGGGGGGGGGGTTCGTTGGAGGGGGAGGTGGTGGATCTGCGGTGGTTGGGGCTCGGTGGTGGTGGATCTACGGGGGTGTTTGACGACGGTGGGTTTGGTGATGGTGGTGGGATGGTGACAGACGGTGGTTCTTGGAATGGGATCATTTGAGAACTCCATTGAGTTGAGAGAACTTGAGAACTCCAATAGACCAATCAGCTATGAGGAATTCGAAGCAATGATGAAGGCGGGAACCGATTGGAGGAAAGCGTCGAGACAGTATTCAAGAGAGCGGTACAATAATCTCAGCCTAAAATTGTTCAAAGATGGTTCGTTGAATTTAGCCAACGAGGGATCATAGATACGGCCATACGGGTTTAATCAAGATTAAGTTTGTTAACATGGAAAATTCATTTCTTCTTGTTGTGGCTTATGCTTTTTAACTTGTAATATTTTGTGATTTGAGATATGTGTGAAAATCCACCTAAAATGGGTATGGGTTTCCTTTTAGGATATGAGATTTTACACTGGTGTAAATAATTACAACAGTGTAAATGATCCTCATTATATGTTTGTTTAGTTTTTTACACCAGCGTAATTTTGTATAAGTTTTGTGTATGGTAGATTTACACTGGTGTAAATAATTACACCAGCGTAAATCAACCTCATTATATGTTTGTTTATTTTTTTACACCAGCGTAATTTTTGTAAAACTTGTGTATGGTATATTTACACTGGTGTAAATCACACAAAAAACATGAAAGTTTAAAAAAATGTAAATTAATTAAAAAATAAAATAAAGTTTTTAAAAAAATAATTTTTAATAACTGAATAATAATAATAATAAAAAATTTTAAAAAAATAAATGTTTTTAAAAATATGACAGAATGTTAAATTTGTTTTTTAGTAAGTTAATTGTTTAATTAAATAATGGAATAAAAATTTAAACAATAATTATATTAATTGTTTCTCTCTCCTAGGTTTTTACTTAAATACCCTTGAAACTACTTTAATGGATTAAAAAAATACATATTAATCAAGTCAAGACAAAATTCTCATCTTTTAATCTCAACCATTAGATCATCAAAATCAATGGTCCAAAAGAGTTCCTATGGTTCTCACAACTCAAGTGAGTTCTCAAACTATCCATTCCCTATATATATATATATATATATAAATGATAAAAATCTCTCGTTAATATGGTGTATATTTAAAAAATACATATAAAAAAGTTATTGACGTTTAAAAGAGACATGAGCAACGAGAAATTACGTTTGTACTTGTATACCATCAAATAAATAACTAAAATTAAAAGCATTATTTACAAAAATGTTACTAATCAATATCTTCCCATCCAAAATTTCAATCTAATTTTTCATAAGACTTTTTATGGTCTTTGATCTATGTAATCTTTCGATTGCTACAACGAAAGCCAATATCATTTCGTGCTTGTAATGAACCATACCCATAGGTTGATGATGGCAGCATCACTACACCTATAAGTTGATGATGGAGGAAAGTGATAGAGGAGAATAGAGATGGTAACATTGCATTTGACGGGGAGGATTATTACAAAAAGAAGGACCGTTGTCACACCCATTAGTCTTATAGAAATTGATTGTTGCAAACTAAACACTTCATACCTAAAGTTACGGACTTTATAAATTGTTTGCCAATAACAATTTTAGATCTTCCAGAATTCTCATATGCCATGCTATGAAGATTCACAGTTTGTTGTGGGGGTGGTGGTTAGAAAGATGATCGATAGACCATGCGGTGTGGGGTCATTGCTTTTCTTTTTAAAGTCAACGAGTACCATTTTTTAGAGAAAACTGAGTTGGTTTCACTTGTATAATTTTTTTGGTGGTCTCGTATTCGGCTATTAGACGTACCTGTATAGGTAAATTTGTAGGAACATATTTACGCAATTCGACTACCCAACAACGATCAACAGTAAATATATCTGTTGTATTGTACATTTGGGTTTTCGTTAACGGCTCAAGTTGGTTTTTTTTTGTATTATTTTAGTTTTTTATTATTATTACGTAACGTTTTTAATTATTAATGTAAATCAATTATTTATGAACAAAGTATTAAGCTTAATGGAGTCTATTTAGGTTATGTGATTTTTTTCAATGTGTAAACATAATTGTTTTGGTGATTTCCCTAAGATTAAAGTATGAATTTTTCCAGTATATTTAGTCAATTCCTTGGATTTTTTTACTTATTCTTTGGATTTTTTTACTTATATTTAGAATCTCATAACTTGAAAATGATATAAATCTTTGCATAAAAATTCAAACTTGTTGACAAATTGTATAACTCTATATCTTTCACCAAAGTTATAGAAAAAATAACTTTTTTTGAACGAAGATATTATATAACATGCGATAGGCATCGCTCTTATCGGCAGGCTCTTCACCCTACTCTGGTCGAGACTATGTCTTATTAACCGGACCCATGCTTGCCATCAGATTTTGGCTTTGCGTTCTCCATGAAAATTTCTAACCGTCTGCCCATGGAAGAACAGAGCGTTGCATCCTCCGCAAAGCCAGAGACTTTCTGGAGTAAATGCATCATAACAGAAACTCGGATGCACTCAGGATGAAACTGAATACTAAAGGGTTCGTATGCCCTTCACCATTATTGCATGCCAACTGGACTATGCATGAAAGTCCACAGAAAAATTTACCAAATCTCCACATTTTATATACGATCGTGGGCAAATGACCACATCTACACACTTTTACTTTTACTGTTTTACATGTGTAAAACTTGATTACTTTCTTATGTTTTTTTATTTGATTCACAAACATAAATTTGAACTTTTTCATAAGTACGTTTGTTCATTTTGGGGTGAAGTTGTTACTACTTTCGCAAATAAATAAGAGAAATTATTTTATTTTATTTTTCTTACTTTTAACCTATATACTTTTCATATTTTACAAATTTGTTACAAAAACATTTTTCATTTTTAACCCTAATACTTTTTCATATTCAACTTCAGTCCCTTATATTTGTCATCTTTTACAAATTCTTCAAGTAACGTTTCGGTATAAGTATTGCGAGTTAAGACGGTACTCCAATGCGCGTATGTGGTTTAATGTTTTTACCTTTATTTTCTCGCTTAACAACCTCTCGCAACACGCGCTGGTCCTAAGCCGACTTGGTTACTGCCGGCTATCAATAGGGGTGACAAGGGAAACGACACCCGATCCGATTTTTCCAAGGGCCCGAAGATTTAAAAAAAAATATTTTATATATATATATATATATATAAATATATATATATATATATATATATATATATAGGTACTAGTTCAAATACAAAGTCTCCAAAACGTGCGAAGTGTGCGAAGTGTGCGAAGTACGTGATAATTATGTAATGTTTTTGTCTGTTCATGAAAGCATTACGTAATTATGTGTTTTTCATTACGTAATTAGGAATAACATATTACGTAATTTATGTCATTCAAAATATATGGGTTTATCATTCATTACGTAATTAGTTTTATATATAACTGTATCATACATTACGTAATTATGCAATACTTCGCACGCTTTTGTTACTTTTTACGATAATCGGTCCCCCCCTCTCCCTCTCTATATATATATCATCGTACTCAGTTAATCCCATCTATAGCAAAGCTAAGGTAGGGTCTGAGGAGGGTAAGATGTAGACAACCTTACCTCTACCCCTAAGAATAGAGAGACGGCTTCCAGTGAGACCCCAGACTCGATGTGGTATGGTATCAAGCCTTGGATATAAGACATATAACACTTAGCAATCGGGACAAACCCGATCGGTGCATGTACCCCTTTGTCTTTTGGCTATCCACGCCACCACATGATGCATGATTAACCGTTTATCGTTTTTAACGTTATATGCGCACACAGTAAGTGGGGCATATATATATATATATATATATATATATATATATATATATATATATAGTGGAGAGTTCAGATGAGAAGAAGTTTTCTTGTAAGAAGAAATTTAGACCAATAGAAATCTTCTATTTTAATAGTTGTATTTAATGTTAAATAAATTTTTAAGTTTTTGTAACTCCCATAAACTAGTTAAATAAATGAAATCATAATTCATTTTTAAATATATATCTTTAAAGCAAAGATAATTTATAGTGAATGATAAATTTTGGTATGTGTAGAATGAATTAAATTTCGGTATGTGTAGAATGAATTTCTACATGTGTAGGATAAACCTAACGATAATTTTGATATGTGTAGGATAAAAGTATGACAATTTGTACGATGAATTTTGATATATGTAAAGCAAGTTTTGATGTATGTAAGATAAAATATTTAAAAGTAATTAATTGAATAATTAATGTGAAATTAGTTAAAATATTTAATGTTATTTCTTTTTTTTTTCTTCTCAAATTGAAATTCTTCTCAAATGATCCTTCCCATATATATATAGGTTCGGGTACAAATGGCATATTTCGTTAGAAGGATTAAGATTTTGACACGTAGACATCATGTTTTAGATTTAACCATAATGTTTTGGGTTGTTTTTGCTAGAAAAACACAAACACAACAATTTAAAACACAATACGATGTATTATTGCATGGAATTTAAAGCACAGCTAAAACACATGTTCAAGCGGTATTGGAACCTTCTTATCAAACTATATGATCTAAGTTTTTAGGTTTTTTTTTTTTTTTTTTTTTTTTTTGGTTGGGGGGGGGGGGGTATTTTTAGCTTGTAGTTTTAAAGATTTGTGTTAAATCATTTGTCTTTTTTATGTGGCATTATGTCTTTTTTATTTTCGTCATGGTGTCATTTTAGTGGCTCATTGTGTTTTTTGCCCTAATATTTTCGGCATTTTGTTATATTTTGTGACTGATCATTGTGTTATATTTCGTGATTCATTGTTTTTTTTATATTTTTCTCACCCTTCTCGTTTATTTTACGTAACATAACTTTCGTATATAAATCATCTCTCGTTGTCATTGTTACATGAATTGCATGTAAAAAAAAAACTTGGATCACGTACGCATATACCCAAGATATTCGTGTAAAATGCTGTATAGTACTTCTTAATAAAACGACATCCTTAATTTACAACTTGCGTGATCTCCAAAGTATTCTGAAAACAAAGACGAGCAGCCTCATGAATCTTGGAAAGATAGGATTTATGACGCCATCAACTTGCAAGTGCTTATTTTCTATTCTATGTGATTTCTAGGTTCAATATTCACCAAACAAATTGGACTTTATTCTATCTGATCACTACGTACGTACACATCACGTATTAAAAGTAGGATTAAGAAGAATGAGTTGCCAAATATATCATCATTTGTTTACTTTATTTATCGAATAATATGCGTTTTAATTATTATTAAGCTTTAGATTGGTTACCAAAACGTGGAAGTTCACGGTTGTGTTTTTTCCCAGTAGAAAAAAAAAAAAAAAAAAAAAAAAACTTGTTTATGTCAATATGACCAAAAAAAAAAGTTTAAAAAAGGAAATTAAGTCGTGAACCTGCCGTAGTTGAAGCAATTCTTGAGCAAATTAAAACGAAAGAAAAACCACGTACCGATGGAACTGGGTTGAATGTAAATACAAGCAACGTACCCATTAAATCTATACTATATTATAGAGAATGAGGGAAGGATTCGAACAAAAATTAAGTAATTACAACATTTTATTCTTATGGTATAACAATTTGTGAAGTTAGTAAGGGCCAAAATGGTATTTCTACATGAGTATTAATTAAATGAAATTGAGAGAATAATCATTTTACATAAGATTAATTGTTCTTAAGTAATTACAAATGATAATGCCCATTGTACAAACCTTTTCTTTTTTACTAAACTACTAGGCCTATAACATCAAGAGAAGTAAATAGAGTTTGTCAAATTAACCATGCTTTGTATAATTTATTGTTTTAGTGCCCTAAGTTGTTGTGGTAGATGTAATAGTGACAGAATATAAAACGAAAATAAAACTCTCGTGAAAGAGGAAGATGAAACTCTCGGTCGCTTTTTTTATGAGAGTCTCAATGACAAAGACCGGTGGTCGAACAATGTAGCTGGTGCATGTGACAAAAGTTGATTTAATTACGATGCAGTTGGTTGACATACGGAATTTATTCTTAAGTTATTATCTTCATGACTAATATTTTCCTATTCTTGTGTTTGAAGATTATTTTTAAATTACGGACTATATTTATGGCTGATATTTTGTTAGTCATGCGTTTTGTATTATTTAATTGTGATATTTAATGCTCACGGCATCTAAAGACCACAACGATCCTATGAATTTTTTTTAACAAAAGTACTATAAAATATATTACGAGATGATTGATAAACTAACATAAAATAAGTGTCGCATTGCAAATTATAATCAACGCGACACTAACAATTCATTATTTGCTATGTGGATCAGATTGGATTCAAATCTTTCGTTGTCTGAAATCGAACAACAACAATCGTTCAATCTGAATCGTTGCCTAGATTCGAACAATAATCAATTGGATTGTACCTTCATCTATAACAGACTGAATGACAGAAACACGAGTTCGTCCAAAACTAAATTAACATGTTTGTAGTGTTCAGTGGAACAACCTTTTTTTAACCGGAAAGAAAACACCTATTTTGATAAATATTTTTTAAAACTTCAATTTTTTGTAAATATTTTTTCACAACCATATTTAAGAGAAAAAAAAATCCAATTGTTATGGAAAAAGGTTTGTTATACTTTTTAAAACAAGTGGTGAACGATCTTATAGTTATAACTTATAACAAAGTTATTGCACTACAAGAAATTTGACCTTTAGCGGCGACACTAATAGCGGCGACCCACCTTGATGTCGCCGCTAATACCCTAATCCCTAACAACCACCCTTTAACTCAATCCCAAGCGTCCGATTGTTCAGGAGATCAACGATCCACATATTATCGTACTAAAACTCATTAGCGGTGATGGTATTAGCGTCGACCGTCGCCGCTAATGCTCGGAAAATAATATAACCCGCCTCTTTCTTCCTCTTTTCCCTCCCTGCTCACATTCCCTCTCTATCTATCTACTCCTCCCCTCTGTATCTCTCCCTCGCTCCCATCTCCCTCTCTATCTCTCTCTCGTTCTCATCTCTATATCCTTTTCATCTCCCTCTCTCTCGATCTCCTTTCTTCACCACCACTTGAAACCACCCCCACCCGCTACTCCACCACAAACGACCCATTCTCTCTCTCTACGGTGAGTTTTTTTTTCTTTTTTTTTTGTTTTTTTCTTTTCTATTCTGTTTTTTCTTTTTTCTTTTTTTTCAGTTTTTTCCAGTTTTTTCCATTTATTTGTTTAACGACGTCTAGTGAAGAACGGGAAGTTTTGTCGCCGCTAATTGTTTTTATTTTTTTTATTTTTATGCTTTAATTTATATTGTTAGTATTAGGTTTGTATATATGTGTGTAAGTAGGTATGTATGTGTGTATTTAGGTATGTATATTTATATTAAATTGTGTATTTTTATTTAAAAAATATATTATGTATATATATTTAAAAAAAAAGATATATTTAAGTAAATATGTATTTTTCAAAAAATACATAATATATAAATATTTAAAAAAAAATTATATAATTAGATTTTTTTTAAATATATTATATGTGTATGTATGTATGTGTGTGAAGAAACAACGCGTATAACGGTGATTATTACTAATCACCGATGGGCTAATACTCTCGTTTGCTCAGGAACAATCCTTCACCCAAACCTATAGACAAACCGTAACCGATATCGTAAAATAAAGTATGCGTGTGGTGAAAGTGAACACGAGAATTTAAGTGGTTCGGTCGTGTTTGACCTACGTCCATTGTAAAGAGCTGAGTATCTTATTACTTGAGAGACTACAAAGTATTACAATGGTTACTCTAACTCTTGTGTACAATGATAACTCTCAGACCCCTTTCAAAGGAGTTGAGGTCTTCTATTTATAGGAGATGTCGTGGGCCTAGTGAAACGGCCCACGAGAAGCACTTCTAATCTGGACTGGAACCTGGGCTTGGTATGACCGGCCCGGTAAAATGGCGGGAAACACTAGACCATGCTTGCTGACGTCGTGAGCGGTTGACCAGCTCTACAAAGATGACACGTGGCGCCCTCTGATAGGGCGCCGGCAGCATTCTGATCTGACACCGTATGGTTGACTTACCTGCTGGCGTTTGACAGCTGGTAAGCATGTCTTCTGAGTATTGTAGACGGCAACATGGTGGAAGCATGGGAGCAGTCAAGTCGTTCATGTCAGCGGTGGTTGGACTGACTTTAATACGTGTCGTCATGTGGTTGGCGCGTACTCTAGCCCAGATCTGAGTTAATCTTCTTAATCCTTGATCTTCTGTACCTCATACCAAAAGCTGGTGATGAACAAATATTTCGCGCGTGCGTGCATGCGCGTCTATTCTCCTAAAGTGGTGACGTGGATAAGGTTGCACCGCATGCAAATTGACCCTTCACGTGGGGTAAGTTCTGCCAGAAGGTTCCGCGGACTGGGGATGTTTCTTGGCGCTGGCAGCAATTGGCGCCAGGACTACTCTAAAGAGGGATAGGGATGCCGCCTTCACGAGTATTAGGCTCCTTATCCCTTTAGTATGTATGTATGTATGTGTGTGTGTGAGTGTATGAGTGTATGTGTGTATGTATGTATGTATGTATGTATGTATGTATGTATGTATGTATGTATGTATGTATGTATGTATGTATGTATGTATGTATGTATGTATGTTTGTAAGTATGTGTGTGTATGTAAGTAAGTAAGTATGTATGTGTATGTATACTAATTGTTGTTGTTACTCAAGGTTCAACGTTTTTATGTTAACATTTTGTTTGGTTTTATTTTTCTTTTTTGTAGTACTAGATTGTTTGGTGGGTAGTCGTTAATGGTGTTTTGTTAGTGGTGCTATTTGACACAGTTATATATGCCTTCGCTTCAACGCGCATGGGTAAAATTCTAGTTTAATAATAATTTATAAAAATATAAAATAATATATTGTAAATTATTATTTTAGGATCATATCCTCCGAAACAGTGGGGTCATTGGACTAGACCCAGACTATCAACAGGCGCTCGAACGCTTAAATGTCTATCTCCCGGATTTTGATATTGGCGGTTTTTCTAACAAGGACACCGCCCCCCCAAAGCCACAAAAAACTTTGGCGAATGCTCTTTTTAGCAAAACTGCTCAGAGCCTGGGGGAAGTTTTTGAGTTGTCCACTCGCCAGAAGGCGGTGATTGAATGCCTAAAGGGCCCTCATGCTCAGGATTTTTTGACCGTTATCCCGATTGAGGGTTTGGGTCAATGCATGTCTGCAGTAGAGTACAGGGCTATACTCAAGTACCGATTGATGATCCCTATGTACCCGGAAGATGAAACATGCCCCATCTGCCGTAAAACCTGCATGGATAAATACGGGGAGCATGCAATTCATTGCAAGGAGCTCACTGGGTTCAAATATCGGCATGACTGGGTGAAGGATGTTTTGTGGGATATCTTGAGAAGAGCTGGGATCTCTGCCAAAAAGGAGGCCCCTGTTAACTTCCTCACAGACCCCACGGAGGGGAGATCCACCCTGCGACCAGCAGACCTGCTTGTCTTTGGTTGGGAGAGAGGGAAACATGCCTGTGTGGACCTCACCGGGGTATCTCCGCTGGTTAGGTTACGGGAAACAGGGTTCGTAGCTGGGCAAGCATCAAGAAAGGCGAAATCAAAGAAAGTAGATAAACATGCTAAAGCTTGTGCAGATAACCAACATGTCTTTATCCCTCTGGCTTTCGACACCTTTGGCTCCCTGGCGCCAGAAGCTATTCGTTTCTTCACCAGGGTCCAACGGGTTGTCCACAGCAAGGTTTCATCCCCAGGGGGGGCAAGGTTTTGTCTTTAATAGACTAGGGTTTGCAATTCAAAAAGGGTGGCGGCGCAGCTTGTTGCCCGTCTACCTGCTATCATGATGTAACTTCCGTATTTTGTTTTAATGAGAAAACTATTGTTCAATTCTAAATATATATATATATATATATATATATATATATATATATATATATATATATTGTAAATATGGTGAGGATGGGAAAAACCTTAAATTTAAGAAAAAAAAATATATTAAAACCTATTTTTATGCAAAAGTATATATGTACTGCAAAAGCCAAAACCATGTAATGTAAAATCATGTACTAGAAAACAATAATCGAAAGGAAAATCATGAAAACAAGCATCTTGAATATCATCATTCTAAGCAAAACTTAACATTAAGTTTGATATTTGTAAAATAAGAAAACCAATAAGAAAAGACAGGTAAGTAGAACCGACATATTTTTAACCCAAACTTTGACTTTCGAACACCTTTTTAGCCCACAAAAAATTACACTTGGATCTAAATTTCACTCAATAACCAATAAAAACAAAATTACAAGTATAAAATATATCGACACCATTTTAGCCCGTGGACTCAAGAGCAATTAACATTTTTGCCGGCCTCAAAAAAACATTTTACTTATCCGAATTGATCATAGTATAGATGTCACCAAACATGTTTGTTATAACTGTTCCTTTTTGACATTTAACGCGTCTTGTGACTTGCACGTGGCGCATGTGTGGTAGTATATTTTCTTCTAATCCATGGTCGGAGCTAAAGAGTTTAAGATTAAAACATTCTAATGTTTGATTAATATTAAAATTCTGGTCAACAATCTTCAACTTAAATTTTCAAATTTTATTAATATAAATCCATGAAAAATGTTAAAGATTCACACCCTACACACACTCTTCCTTACACCGTCCTTCCTTCTCTCTCCTCTCTCTACATATGATCTTGCCACTATATAAGGATACACTAACATAGGAACTACTTTGAGCTTCCAAACCCAATCCAAATAACATATATATATTTATATATATAGGTACATATTATAAAGACTCATGAAGAATATATTTAGTGTCGTTAAACCATGCAACCTAGCCAGACCTACAGCTCATGTGGCTGAGACCTTACACTGTACTACCACCACTCACACTAACCATAGAACCAGACAGTTCAAAGTCAAGTGTTCTAGGAATAGTGAACCGGGTCAGGCCCGGGTCGTAAACCACGTGGCTAAGTTGGGTCACAAATGGAGGGAGTACCAAGGGATCAAGAACTGGGAAGGGTTGCTTGACCCTTTAGATGATCATTTACGGCATGAGATACTGCGGTACGGGGATTTCGTCGAAGCGGCTTACCGTTGTTTCGAGTTTGACACTTCATCGCCAGCGTATGGTACATGTAAGTTTACTAAAGACACAATGTTGGATAGATGTGAATTAGGGGGGAGTGGATATAAGGTGAGTAAAAATTTGCATGCCACGTGTGAGGTTCAGCTGCCAGGTTGGATTCGGCGGATGCCAAGTTCGGCATCCGCCAATTCCAGCTGGATTGGTTACGTGGCGGTTTGCAATGATGAAGAGGAAATTGCACGATTGGGCCGTAGGGATGTGGTTATTGCCTATAGAGGAACTGCCACGTGTCTGGAGTGGATTGAGAACCTACGTGCCACATTGACATCAGTGCCTAATGACGTGGCACCTGACAAGAAAAGAGCAATGGTACAAAAAGGGTTTCTTAGTATGTACACAACAGCAACTCCAACATGTCCAAGTTTACGAGACATGGTGCGGGAGGAGATGTCTAGAATTATCGAGACCTATGGCAACGAGCCGCTTAGCGTGACGATCACTGGTCACAGCCTTGGTGCGGCCCTAGCTAAGCTCACGGCCTATGACATAACCACGACATTCAAAAACTCCCCAATGGTGACTGTTGTATCCTTTGGCGGACCGCGTGTGGGGAAACCGGCATTTTCGATCACAACTCGAAAACAATGGGACCCGAATCCTCCGAATCGTGAACACGACGGATGTGATTACAAAAGTCCCTGGATTCTTAGTTGATGATAGCAACGACTCGACAAAAAGAAGAGATCATGCATCAGGGTTGCAAAGATGGCTACAAAAACAAGTTGACGAAACAGATTGGTTTAGATACGCTGACATAGGCAAAGAACTTAGGCTTAGCAGCTATGCGTCACCATATCTCACTAAAAGCGACTTTGCCACGTGTCATGACCTGAAAACATATCTACACCTAGTTGATGGTTTCGTGAGCTCCTCATGTCCTTTCCGAACGACAGCAAAAAGACTGATAGCAGGGGCTAAACATGAAAAGCAAACAAATTTTTGTTAGATGAGAAAACTTGTAAAAATTTTGATGTCACGAAAATTGTACATATTGTTCCAAGAAAATAGGAAAAACCCTAAATGGAAATAATGATTGATACATAGTCAAGTACTTTTGAAAAATAATCAGAGTTTAATGATTTAGTTTCGTGCAGAGAAATGATAACATAGATCTTTCTCACTTTTACAAATGCATGCACATCCATTTATGTGAGCTAAGTTCCTTGCATCAAAAGTAAACGGAAGACTGCCTTGGTTACTCTCATTAGTTATCGAACCACAAACTCTTAGTGCTCATCTAACAACCTGATCTACCAATCATTTACTTTGATGATTACAATTACTTCATCAAGTGGCAATATTTTAAAATTACTAATTTAAATTGGTTGGAATTAGGATTATGTGAGAACCACTAAGTTAATTGAGAAATGTGAGAATCATTCTCGATCACTCATTTTTCAATTTATTTTCTTTTGCTAAATTGCACATTTTTCGGTTTTTTATGCAAATATGTATATACGCGTCTTATCATATCATTAGAGGTGCACAAACCAGGATTTTTCAATACCTGGTTTCAGGTATGGTCGGGCATTACTTTGACCGGGTATTCAAAGAATCGGTTCCAGTTTCGGTTCCTAACATAAAAAACTATACCCGGTTTCAGTTTTTTTAATACCCGGTTCCGGGTATACCGAGTATTGAAAAAAAATCGGGTACACTAGGTATTGAAATAATCCGGGTATGCCAGGAATTGAATTCTTTTTATACAAACACGTCGAAGAGTAGTGCGACTTAGATGATTATAACTCGGTTATAGAATTCTTTGGATGGATGAGACACGTCAATCGTGGATTATCGTAGTGATCAAACGTCAATCCCTCTTGAATCACAGAGTGACCTATTCCTTCTCGGACCGCCTCAACATCAAAATGCCAAATAGTCTCGTCACCTGGCGTATAAGTGCAAATGTGTAGAAATTAATAATTGCACATACATGCATATAATGGAAAATTGTGATTCCTAACATGTTTTTCTAATTTACATGCATGTGCATACGTATTTATATTTGAAAAATAAGTATATATCATACATATATGTTTGACAATATACACATATCAAAATTTGATAATATACACATTAAATAAGTGGGTCAGAATGGTTCTAAATTAATATATGGTTCTCTTATGATTTCTATGCTATATATATATATATATATATAGGGGAAGGTTATCTTGAGAACGTTAAATATCGCGAGAACTGTGAAAACAAATGAGAAAACTAATCAAAATCATTTTTTTTCCAATACAAACCTAATTATAATTAAAATATAACATTAAAAAACGAATTTTTATAATAATTCCTCTTTTTTTTTTTTTTGCAAAAACACTATAAAATTAACTTTTTGCACATGTGTAAATGAAACAGTTTACACATGTATAAACAGTAAATTTACACATGTGTAAAACAATTTATTTTCATATACGTTTAAATTTTTATGCGTAAATTTTGTTCTTGAGATTGTATTTTAATAATAAAGACAATTGCAAAAAGAAAATTTTAATTTGAATGGTTTTAGATAGCGTTCTCGCGGTTCGCACGAAGTATATGTGTTCTCAAATTAGCCTTCCCTATATATATATATATATATATATATATATATATATATATATATATATGGAAAGTATAAATTGAAAACCCACTCGAGTTGAGAAAACTCTGAAAACCCGTCAAAAAACCATCTAAAAAAGTTTTTTTTTTTTTTGAAAAAAATACACAAGGTAACATACATGTTTTTAAGCGTTTTGGGCCAAAAAAATAAAAAAACGCCGAACGAATATTTAAAAAAAAAATAAACAACGCAAACTTTGTAACAGCGATGTTAACATATGTTAAAAAGCTGCAACAAAAACACCCTAATCGTAGTGGGCTCCTTGCCAGATTCGTATAGGGTAATGGTTCGATTGTGGTAGTGATTGTGTGTTTGTGTTTGCACCGACAAAGAGGAGCATACCAGTTTTTAAAAAATATCCACCTTTATTACATCATCATCTTCTACGAAAGTGACTGGAATAATATCATCTCCATATTCCACCATCATCAAATACCTTCCCTGCAATAATATCATCTCCATATTCTACCATCATCCGCAACCTCAATCAATACCTAACACCATGACAATCCAATCAGAACCCCAAACCTTCAAAAAAACACAAACACCCATCAAGAAAACACACCAAAAAAAAATACGAGCATACCATCAGCAGGTCCAGAGGGCTGACTAAGAGAGATTAAAAAAATGATAGATTAAAAACTTTGTAATTATTAACCATCAAAACCGCCCAACCCCAGACTCGAAGCTGAGAACCTCACATATCAAACAAACACCACAACCACTACACCAAAGATAAAAGCACATCAGCTTCTAGGAAATTAAATACAAAACCGCTTAAGAAATGTTATAAAAAAAAATGAAAACTACTGTTCAATTTACACGGTACATAAAGCTATACTACATTATAATGGATGAGGCATGGACAAATATGTCCAAATTATCCAAAGTCAATATGGTATACCAAAGGTTTCTTTACAATTTTTTTAAATTTTACCGCTTTTTTTTTCCCTAAATGCCCCTAGAAGATAATCACTTATATTAAAAATTAACACCTTATCTTTACAAAGGGTTTTGTTCCAACCATTGATATGTACAACTACTTTTTTTTTCTTGTGATGGTCAGAAGAACACGCAGAAAGATAAACGACGCAACTTTGCAGAGCATTAATGGTGGTACGAAGTGACGCACACACAACGTCAAGTAGTACGGTACGTTTTGATTTTCTGTTGATAAGGTTTTTTTTATTTTAATCATTTAATAAGAACGACAAGGTGTGACCGAGGACACTGAAAAGAGTAATCATGTTGTAACGAATCTCGCAAAACGTCGACACAATCCGAAAGTGGACTGTATCTGCAAGTTCAGCTTCCAGGTTAAACTTTATTTGTTTATTAAAATAAATGTCTTGTTGATACTTCTTTACTTCTCTATTTACTTGTTTTAATGATATCGAATGGTTGTGTTTTGGTTTATCTGCTCTGTTTTGGTTTCTATGCTTATATTTGGTTTTGAGTTCATGCTTGACAATACGTATCCATATGGTGGTTTGGTCTAAATTTATGAAAAATTATATAGAAAGATTTGGGAATAAAAATTATATATGTTCATATTTAGTTTTGAGAACAGTGCTGATGACTAAATTTTGATGGTCAAAGAAGTTCATTTTCATATATAGTGAAATCTTTTTTTATACTTAGGTGTCCTGTGTACACATAATCCCTTAGATGTTGAAAGTTAAGGACATATGGTTGGACAATTTAGATAGTGTGGTATGAAAGGTTATAAGAACTTATATGTTGGAACTAAAAAAATATAGTTTCTTTTCAAATTTTAAACAATGAAGAGAAATTGATTAATTTCATATACATCGTTTTGCATTCAAAGACAATGGAAGAAAGACAATATGTTTTTACATTTTTTTCAACAACTTGGTGGGCTAACACGGCTACGCTTGTGCATTGTTCAAAAAAAATATTTATCTTAACCGTCCCGCAGCAACGCATGGGTTTCCCACTTGTATAGTTATAATTCTTCACACTTTCACATAACTATTAGACCATGTGTAGTGGTGGTGTTGGGGGGGGGGGGGAGATTTAAAGCTCCTCTATGTGATTGGTCCACGTGACAGCTGCGTAGCATGGGGATTTAATTTAAAATGGGGTGTAGTGGGAGGGGGAAAAATTGGGGCGCTAATTTTATTTAAAAAAAAAAAAACCAAAACCAGCCACGTCTCTCTCTCTCTCTCTCCTCCATCTTCTTCCTTCTTCTTCTCCCTCCATCTTCTTCTTCCTCCACCATAACACGTGGAGCAATATTAGTGGCCATTCAAAAATCAATCCAAGGTTATTATTATCATGCCAGTGCCCAACTTTCATCCATAGCGTCCCCTGTAACGGTGTGGGGGACGCAAATTTGCTCACCATGCCTTTTTTAGCGCTCCACTACATATGTTGTTAGCGTTTTGTTGGTGCAGTGACAGCTGAGTAGCATGGGGCTTTAATTCAAAATGGGGTGTAGTGGAGGGGGGAAAATTGGGGCGCTAATTTTATTTAAAAAAAAAATAAAACCAAAACGGCCACGTCTCTCTCTCTCTCTCCTCCATCTTCTTCCTTCTCCTTCTCCCTCCATCTTATTCTTCCTCCACCATAACACGTGGAGCAATATTAGTGGCCATTCAAAAATCAATCCAAGGTTATTATTATCATGCCAGTGCCCAACTTTCATCCATAGCGTCCCCTGTAACGATGTGGGGGACGCAAATTTGCTCACCATGCCTTTTTTAGCACTCCACTACATATGTTGTTAGCGTTTTGTTGGTGCAGTGACTAGATATATCTCTTTATCAGTTTTAGAAAGTCAAGGAAGAAAACTAATATAAAACAAATTACATAATTGTTAGCGTGTATTCGTTATGCATTTGTATAGTTTTCAATAACTAACCAGATCTAAAATGATATTATAAAAAATGGAAAATAATCTGGTGATGGAGATTCACGACCAAACTTTGATCGACAATCATGAATTTTGCTCGAAAACTTTAAGCAATAGAAAGAAAAATAATACAACGAAATATTAATTTAGTTACGGTACCCAGACTAGCTCCAGAGTGAATAGATTATGGATCTCGTGACATAAGCCTAACGTTCTAAATGTTTCTCTAACGTTTTTATTAAGATATTTTCTTTTGTAATACTTTGAAAATTAAATATTTTTATGCAAATTTTGTTATTTTTACAGGCAATGGATAAGACATTTACAAAAATAAATAAACATATTAATGTTATTATTATAAATTATTTACATTCAAGAATAAAACTAATAATTCTAAATCAATGTATAACAAACATATAACAAGTGATTTTTTAGGATATTCGGTTCGGTTTGTTTTTTTTTTCGGTTTTCCTAAAATGGAATTTAGGAAAACCAAAACCGAATCATACATTTCGGTTCGGTTTTCATGTTTTTTTGTGCAGTTTGGTTTTTTTTATTCGGTTAAATTGGTTTTTTCAGTTTTCTGCTCACCCTTACTTCTCATATATTAAGAAACATGCACATGCAAGTCATATGTTATCCTCCCCCAACCCCATTTTAAAACGTCCAATAACTTATTTATAAGTTATCTTTAAAAAATACACCACAAAATCAAACATCTTTTATCTCTAATATGAGTACCCAATTGTTGTACTTTTTGTATAAAAATCGAAAACCCAATTGAGTAAAACACGATGGTCATAATGTAAAACACAATGAGTGTCAAACTACAAACGCAATGGAGAATAGGTTATAAAACACAATGAATAGCAGACTAAATCACAATGGACAACACACAGAAAAAACAATGGATAGCATACTAAATACACAATCGATAGTAGACTAAAACACAATGAATAACATACTAAAACATAATATACGGTAGAAACGCAAAACTCAGTTGCGTAAAACATAATGAACAACATAAACCATAACAAAAAACATATTAGATACACAATGGACAATTTTAAATTATGTGCAAATTAAAAACACAATGAACATATTTATAACACATGTGTGTATTGATAACACAATTGACGAGCAAAAGACACAATGAAGTAAAAAAAACAAGATATCACATATTTTTCTTTTAATTTTTATGTAGCAATATTATACTTATATTAAAGACAAAAGTATGCTTGTTAATATGGTGGTCTTAAAAAAAATGTCATATGAAAAAGTTAATGATGGTTTTAAATGATGGGGACATGACATGTGTTTTACATGTGGAGAGAAAAAGACAACAAAGTGTAGTTTCTTCTTTCATTACATTTTCCTTAACTAAATATCTATTTTTTTCCTTCAAACTAATCTCAATTCTCTAAATCCAAGATCAATAGACTCAGTGGCGAAACTTGAGAATTCGAACCAGGGGGTCGGAAGTCTCCGGTCACTAGACGATACCTATTTTTTTTTCTATAGCTTTGTTTCGGGTGATATGTTTGAGTCGAGTCAAACATTAAATACAATAAATATCAAAGTTCTAACATTGTTTAACATATAATTGAACAAAGATACTAAAACATTAAAAAGGAGACAAATGGTGGGTACCTAGATTATTTTCGGCTCCAATTAAAACCCTAATTTCTACCTAAAGTCATAATTGTTTTCGGCCCTAATTCTTAAACAATGTGAAAAATATTCTAATTGCTTTAGGCCTCCTAGAACAGGCCATCAATTATTATCTTCTATCTTAATATAAGAAAACATATAGAGGACACGTGTCACTCCCTCATTAATTTTCACATGTTATTATTCAAACAATAAATTTAATTAAATTATTTAAATGTTTGTGATTTAATAATTTCTACATGTTTAAGACATCTACAATTAACTATAGAATTATTATTTTTTTTGTTAATCTCTATCAGTTTTAAGTTACAAGAATTTTTTATTGTGCAATATTTTTACACTAAAAATATATATTAAAAAATATCCAATTACCGTAATAAATTCAATTTACCTATATTAATTTTGAAAATTTAAATAAATATGGTAAGTTCACAAACATAAGTTACGATTTTTTCAAAAAAAAATGAATTATTTTTTATTTAACTATCTAACATAATGAATTATAAACAAAATCACATTTAACTTTGAAAAACATTTCAAACTCACCTCTTATCTTCATCTTCTTAAGCCATCACTAAAAAGAGCGTATGATTACTTTACATCCAGTCATCTACTTTAATAGTTTAACTAACTTTTTTATTTACATCTAGAAAAAAAAATCATTTTCTTTTAATTTTTAGTTCTTTTTTGTTATCTTTTTACCGAACTTCAAGTATTTTTGGACAAATTATCCATATTCATTTTTTTTACAAATTATCCATATTCAATTTTTAGACAACCTATGAATTCGGAATTTTAATATATCCTAGAAATGTTTACATGTGTAATAACTTGTGACTAAAAAATAATCAGGCCGGCCCTGAGCATGGGCCGGGTGGTTACCGGCTTAGGGCCCGACCCTCAAATGGGTCCGAATGTTTTTTATAAACATACACACACACACAACACACATATATATATATATATATTAAAATCTATATTTAGGATATATATTTGTGTCTTATACATTAGTATTTTCTTTCTCCCGAGGCTCAATTTTTTTTAGTGTTCTCAAGTTCAATCCTTGGCTCTAGCACTATATTCATTTTTTTTAATTCATTCCTCTTTACAAAAATTTGGGCCCAATTTTTTTTCGCCTGATGTCCAAATTTTTTTAGTGTTCTCGGAGATGGCCCTGAAAATAATAATTTGTTGTTTACATATTCAAAGTGTTTTTGTATATGTGTGTTGTAAGGGGTAGTTTGTAAAGAAATACTTCTTTGATGATCATTGACACAGTAATGAAATGTTTTTTTTAATTTGAATTATTTTTTAATTATGTTCTAATTCTCGAACAGTTATTTATGTTCTTGTAATTTTCAGATTTTATTATCAATTCTGAAAATATCCATTTTTTATTTGAAGTTCTTATTTGTTTGTTTAAGTTGAATATGAAAATTATGTTCCAGTTATAATGAAAACAATTTCCATTATATGCATGATTCACAGTGACGATAAATAAAAATCAAAGACAATCACTATCACTATCAAAAGTTAGTTTGTATTTGGAAATACAGTTTTCGTTCATAGCTAATTGTGCGTCACATTCGAAGACTAAAAAGCAGAGAATATGTTAAATTATTAATATTAGATATGGATAGAAATGTTACAAATAAAACAATTGTATAGAAAACAAACATTTATAGATTTATGAGTTTTTTGTCTTTATTAGGAATTATATTATATATTAAATTTCTCAATGTTTACATTAATATGTAATCTCAATAACTTATATATTTAAATTAAGAGTAAATTCCTATTTTAGTCTTTGAGTTTTGTTGATTTTAACTACTTGAGTCTAACATTTTCATTTTTAACATTCTGAATCCTAGTGTTTTAAGTTTGTTATGATTTGAGTCCTAAAAAGTAACTCCATCCAACTTTCCTGTTAAGTAACCCTCACGTGCAATACATGTGAGGGTACTTTAGTAATTTTCTTTGGTCTTTCATCTTCCCCTTATAAAAACCCAGTTACCCACATCAAAACCCTAACCCCTCTTTTAATCTTCGATCCAAGCACACAGTAACAAAGAAAATCGTGAACGTTCTTTATGCATGTGGGTCTTCAATAATCATTCGAACATCATGGACTTCAACGAATCCTGGAAGAAGATTTCATTGCTGTGCAAGAGCAGTAAGCTGTGTGTTTGTAAGGTGAGCTGATCCTCCAATGTGTGCACGATCTTGTGAAGTTATACCTGGATTACTAAGATCCATCAACAATCATCAAGAAATGGCTCGGATCAAAGACAAACAGTTGAAAAAATTGAAATTGTTTTGTTTGGTAGTTGGATTTTGTTTGTAATGTATGTATGTTAGCATGACTTGAAGAAATCATTGTAAGTTGTATCCACTTGACCTAATTTTGATTTTAGATATGGTTGTAAAGGTCAAGTTGGTTTAATGTAACAAAATTGGCTATGAATGAAATGGTGTGGTTTTTGTAATTGTGTCAAAATTGGATGATGAATGAAATGTTATGGTTTTATGAGTATTGTGCTAAACCATGTCTGAAAATATTGACAAAAAATGTCTAAAACCATGACCCATAATCAACTGCAAGTAATGACCAATAATCTGTTTGTGAACCAACTACAAGAATGAACCAAATGTACAACAATGACAACATACCATAACCACTGACCCATAATCATTAAGAATGACCATTGACAAACTGCAACAACTAACCAATATCTAATATCAAATGATCATAAGCATTGACCCATATGACAATGACCATAACCACTGATCATAACCACTGACCCATTACAATGAAAATAACACTGACCCATATGACAATGACCATTAACCCATTACACCATAACTTCACAACTGCAAATAACCAAAACAACTACAATTAACCATAACATAACATTATTCATTACAACCTATAACACTAAGATTGTCATAAGCAACCATAACATACCATAAGTAACCAAACATACTATAAACCTACCATAACATACCAAAAGACTTCAGTGTTCTGTGACATCCGTCACTTTTATTAATAATAATAATAATAATAATAATAATAATAATAATAATAATAATAATAATAATAATAATAGGGAAGTTACAAATTTAACTCAACTAGCCCACCCCTTGTTTTTGTTCGGAACCCACCTGAAACCAGGAACAGGCCCAGCCTGCTTGAACAAGCCCAACAGACCAAGCCCATATACCCGGCCCACTCCACACCTCCCTTAGCTGTTTTAAAAAAAAATTAAGGTTTGTTTCTGCCGGGTTTCGAACTGGAGCCGGCCACACTACACACACACGAACTAACCAGCTGCTCCACATCCTTTAGTTGGAATTAATCTAACTTTAAACATATTTAACCCTTTTTGTCCCTCCTTTCCTTCTTCCCTGTCAACGTAACAGCAGCAGCAACATACATGATGTATTTTTTTAAAAAACGTAAATTGCCATGATTTAGCCACGATTAATTATCATTTGACCACTGATACGTGATTTTCGGCTTTTATATGACACAACAACACGTTGATTGATCATCAATTATTACCAATTTTTAAACAATACGCGTTGACATTTAATCATGAGTCAAACCTTCCAATTAACCCAACCGTTGATCCCCTATATAAATTGGCCTTCTACGAATCATTATCACTCGCTCATACTCTCTTCTCCATCCTCAATTTTCTTCCAATCACACTAATAATTATCAATCTGTTCGCTGTTTGACTTTTGTCTTTGACCGGACAATCATACACGATTCCACATTGTAAGTTTGAATTTTTTTCAGTGGGTTTTGATTATCGGCATTCGCACATCATAAACCCTAAGATTAATTATGTTATTGATATGTGAATCGCTTGATTAGATAATCTAGGGCTTGTAAATTCTGATTTGGGGATAATGGATCTGCTACTATGTGTATTTAATTATTTCAAAACAACATTCAACACCAACTGATCAATAGATCAGTTGGTTGGCCTCCTTTCACAAAGACATGAACCGGCCAGATGGCCAGGTTCGAGTCCCACAAGCACCATTTTTTTTAAAAGCTTAACTTATATATATATATCCATTTATATATTTAAAATTCATTTTAAAATACCAAAACCCTTTTATAAATTCTACAAAAAATTATATTATGTTGATCTGATGAGAAAGTTCATTACCCAATTTTTAGTTTTTCAAAAATAATTTATTTAATATATATTATTAATAATACAAGTTTATTCATTTATATTTATTAAATTCTATAAAAATATCTAAACGATTTTATTAAATCTCACAAAAATTATCCTAAAGTTTTATATTCTTAAACATTCCAGAAAATATTTTTATTTCAGAAAAATCGTTTATTTTATATTTTTAATCAATTTTTGTTAGTTTAATCATAAATAATTCATAATAAATTCATTTTACAATATTTTTGTATCAAAATTTTACATAAATTATTTCTATTCATCTAGAACTGAAATACAATTTTTAATTCAGAAATTCTTTGATTTTAATATTTTTAGATATTAAAATCATATTTTGACAATTTGAAATAATTAGATTAAATATTCTATTTACAAGAAAATAATTCTATAAAAATTATTTTCATACTTAAAACCTTATGTTGTGACTATTTTCAATTTAAAATTTACAAAAGACTTTTGTTTATATATTTACCAAATTTCTCTTAATTAGTTAACAATTTATTTATTAATCAAAACGAATACTTATCCCCAAATTCGAAGCCCTAGAAATACATATATCCTAGAGTTATTTCCCTTACACATTATCAAATTCTTTAGGTTGATACTTTGAGATAGTTCCAACACATATTTCGTTGTCCAAGTCCAATTTCAAAGTTATTACGTGAACTGTGAGTATTCCTATCCCCTTTTTGCTTTTGTACATTTTTGGGGTGTTACATGTACACTATTACAATTTCAAATACAAGTTTACATTTTTACAATACAATTCTAGTACTATGTGCATTGCTTACAACGTGTTTTATGCTTAGACAATACATGTGGATTACATTTGTACTTAGTGAAATCATTAACATGGTACAAGCCGACCTTAACATTGGATAGCGCTATTTGGATTGACAACCCGCCTAGATTGATTCTCCCCCTTTTTCATCGGAGAATCCGTGGCCAGTGTTAAGCCTTTTATCCATTTATTGGATAAGTACACTACAGTTCATACAGTACATTATACAGTCACAGGGTTGATTTCGCTCATTTGTATGATACATAGTTTACATAATTGCACTGTAGCTTGCACTTGAATTGTATAACTTTTTAACCTACTATATATATCAAATCTAGGAATGCTCACCAACATTTCAAATGTTGACCAAACCTATTTTTGTACATGTTTCAGGTGCGGTTTGATCTAGTGCTTTAGCAAGAGACATTTAGTGCTTTATTTCAATTCAGTTATTTCAATATTTACATTTCATATAGACAATGTAATTTCCATTTTCATGTAAGACAATTTTGGTTTATTCAATAATAGTTACATTTTAGTACCATGTGCTTTTGAACAATCGTCACTACGTGGCACCTCGATGATTCCGCCATCGGTTGGGGTGTTACAGATTGGTATCAGAGCCATGGTTATAGGGAACTAGGTTATTAGATAAAAAGGCCTAGACTATAACCGAACCTCAACTTTCATGCATTATATTTCCTAAACTACCCTACTCCTCATTTCTCCCTACTTTCCTCCTTCTATCTTTCCCTTCTTCTCTCTCTCTATTCTTCTTATCTTTCATCATGGTGCATAGAGATGGAGTCCTACAGAGAGTGGAAAGTTTACATCATCATGGAACGGGAACAGTACCTTTTATGAAGACACTCTTAGATACAATATCTACTCTTATTGTTACTCCTTCGAAGTTGTTGAACCTTAATGAGTGTGATAAGGACACGTGCAATCTGGAAGGGTGGACGCCTGTACACTGGGTTTTCTGGCATAGGCAAGCATAGCGCATAAATCCATTTACGGACCTGTTATGCTTACCTGGGGATTCCTGGAGTGAGTGTCCACTTATAGGCTAAAGCATGTCTTCTTTGATCACCATTGGGTTCAATTCCTTTGAAAAGTCAACGTCCTTGTTGAGCTTTACAGCTAGACAAGGGCACTCCAAGCATTTTGTACAAGTTTTTCCAATAATACCCTCTCGTTTCATATACAATACTTTGCATATCATGATTGCTTACAAGATCATATCTTCATAATCATCTGTATGATTATACATTTACATTTTCTAATCTCATGATTATTAATTGACTACCTCATAGATGTCTGCTCGCCGCATGCTCCGTGATGCCAGCCAACGCCCTGTTCGTGCTTCGGGACGACGTTCTGATCGTCGCCTCGCATCTTTAGTCGCCGAGCAAATTGCTGCAGTGATCCCAAACCTTGTCAGTGAGATAACCCAGAATAGTAACAGTGCCAACACAGGGAGTACGACTCAATTTCGGTGCACTTTCAAACACTTTAACTCCTGCAACCCCACAAAATTCACTGGTGAAGAGGGTGCTGCTGGCCTCCTCCAATGGTTTGAAAGCATGGAGAGTACTTTTGTGAACAGTGAATGTCCTGATGAACTCCGCGTTCGCTATGCTACTAGTGTCCTTCAAAAGGGGGCGCTAACCTGGTGGAATGGTGAAAAGCGCAATCGAGGAGCTGATATTGCTTTATCATTATCTTGGGCAGATGTTAAGGAACTCATGATCGCCAAATTCTGCCCTAGGAACGAAATCAGGAAACTGGAGGAAGAATTCCATGGACTGAAACAAGACAGTGGTGAGAGTCTTGCATATAATACTCGATATCACGAACTTAGCATTCTGGTTCCACACATGGTCACCCCAGTCTCTCGAGCAATCGAAAAATATATCGAGGGATTACCTGACCTGATTCAAGACGTTGTCACTGGAGGCAAAGCCACTACGGTAGAAGAAGCCATCCAACTTGCAGCCACATTAACAGACAAACACGTAAGGAAAGGAAACTTAGTTAGGAAGGGCACCAAGACACCTACTGAGAAAACCACCAGTGCTGTTGAATCATCTAAGACTGTTTTAGCAAAGGCCGCCACTACTAAGAAACGAATGGGCGATAATCAAAACCAGGCTGATGTGGATCCTGTGACTCAGCCTCCTAACAAGAAAGCCTACATGGGAGTCCATCCTCAATGCAACACTTGCAAGTATCATCACCCTGCAAATCTTCCATGTCGTCAATGCACTAGATGTGGAAGGTTTGGACACTTTGTCACCACTTGTCGTGTAACAGATTGGACGCAAGATAATCATCAAACAGCTGCCCAGAAACCACTACAGATTACTAACGGTCGGGCATGTTATCATTGTAGAGACCCTAACCACATGCTACCTCAATGTCCCAAATTGAACAATATAAACTCGGTGGCACATGGACAAGCTTTCAATATCGATATCAATAAGGCAGACGATCAGGATGACGTTAATCCCACTGGTTAAGCCATGGATGAAATCTTCCTAAGACTCGAGAATCCAATACTTGTGTTTTCATTTTCATAATTCTATTTTCATTTTATACCCAATTTTGTCACACTCATTAGCATACAACATCTAGAAACCTCCTTGCATACTATTGTGTACGAACACAGATTGGAAATTTATCAATTTCGGTTACGTTTATATCATATAAGTTTCAGACCCTACTTTACATTTTATTGAAACATTTGGTCTTGACTTCCATGAAAATCAAAATACTTATTTAATCCTACTTTACATCATTGTTTACCATATGAAACTTGATTTTTCCCTTAGTTGGACTATCCATTGAACATTTCATGATACTCGTAAACATTTAATTATTCATGATAACACTTACACTTAATGGTTGTAGTACTTACAAACTTGCTTGCATAAACATGCTATCAATTTGCAATCCATGTGAATAATAATTGCTGCACTTAATAGAGGTCATCATGCCTTTTTCAACAGTCGGGAGAGGCCCTACAACCTACTCCACGACTGGTGGAGGCTATCGAACATACTCAACGATTGGTAGAGGTCGCTATGCCTTTTCAAACAGTCGGGAGAGGCCCTACAACCTACTCCACGGCTGGTGGAGGCTATCGAACCTGCTCAACAATCGGTGGGG
The DNA here is from genome assembly GCA_030844895.1 of Ambrosia x helenae. Lineage (NCBI taxonomy): Eukaryota > Viridiplantae > Streptophyta > Magnoliopsida > Asterales > Asteraceae > Ambrosia > Ambrosia x helenae. The sequence goes on along the minus strand of CM061228.1, from coordinate 132,954,027 downwards.
TCATAGAAGGACACAAAACCCTAATGTAAGGTAAATTGATGATTCCGGTCCGGAACGTAATCATGAATTTACAGGTGCGTTAGGGTAGTGTGAAATTCTATTAGAGTTTTTGGTAGGCGTCCAGTACGTTTTCAAGGTATCAAAGGTGTGGTGGGTTAGCTGCGGTACACCCTGTATACAAACACTAATGATGCATTGAAAGTGAGACTGGAAGTCGGGCCAGGAACAAACTCTGGTTATTTGGTAGTTCATTTAGTCTTTCTGTAGACAATCAACTCGTACATTTATCCTAGGATTCCAAAAACTTGATACTTATTGAGTTACTAGATCCTTATTTTCCTTATTATTCGAGACAAACCTAATCCAAATCCTTAACCCACACCTATCAAACCTCATATCCAAATCACTAGATTTTCCAAACTACAGTTATCTTAATTTTTACCCAAGCATCCATAACCCTATGTTTCTATTAACTTCGGGACGAAGTTTCTAAAAGTAGGGGATGCTGTGACATCCGTCACTTTTATTAATAATAATAATAATAATAATAATAATAATAATAATAATAATAATAATAATAATAATAATAATAATAGGGAAGTTACAAATTTAACTCAACTAGCCCACCCCTTGTTTTTGTTCGGAAACCCACCTGAAACCAGGAACAGGCCCAGCCTGCTTGAACAAGCCCAACAGACCAAGCCCATATACCCGGCCCACTCCACACCTCCCTTAGCTGTTTTAAAAAAAAATTAAGGTTTGTTTCTGCCGGGTTTCGAACTGGAGCCGGCCACACTACACACACACGAACTAACCAGCTGCTCCACATCCTTTAGTTGGAATTAATCTAACTTTAAACATATTTAACCCTTTTTGTCCCTCCTTTCCTTCTTCCCTGTCAACGTAACAGCAGCAGCAACATACATGATGTATTTTTTTAAAAAACGTAAATTGCCATGATTTAGCCACGATTAATTATCATTTGACCACTGATACGTGATTTTCGGCCTTTATATGACACAACAACACGTTGATTGATCATCAATTATTACCAATTTTAAACAATACGCGTTGACATTTAATCATGAGTCAAACCTTCCAATTAACCCAACCGTTGATCCCCTATATAAATTGGCCTTCTACGAATCATTATCACTCGCTCATACTCTCTTCTCCATCCTCAATTTTCTTCCAATCACACTAATAATTATCAATCTGTTCGCTGTTTGACTTTTGTCTTTGACCGGACAATCATACACGATTCCACATTGTAAGTTTGAATTTTTTTCAGTGGGTTTTGATTATCGGCATTCGCACATCATAAACCCTAAGATTAATTATGTTATTGATATGTGAATCGCTTGATTAGATAATCTAGGGCTTGTAAATTCTGATTTGGGGATAATGGATCTGCTACTATGTGTATTTAATTATTTCAAAACAACATTCAACACCAACTGATCAACAGATCAGTTGGTTGGCCTCCTTTCACAAAGACATGAACCGGCCAGATGGCCAGGTTCGAGTCCCACAAGCACCATTTTTTTTAAAAGCTTAACTTATATATATATATCCATTTATATATTTAAAATTCATTTTAAAATACCAAAACCCTTTTATAAATTCTACAAAAAATTATATTATGTTGATCTGATGAGAAAGTTCATTACCCAATTTTTAGTTTTTCAAAAATAATTTATTTAATATATATTATTAATAATACAAGTTTATTCATTTATATTTATTAAATTCTATAAAAATATCTAAACGATTTTATTAAATCTCACAAAAATTATCCTAAACTTGTATATTCTTAAACATTCCAGAAAATATTTTTATTTCAGAAAAATCGTTTATTTTATATTTTTAATCAATTTTTGTTAGTTTTAATCATAAATAATTCATAATAAATTCATTTTACAATATTTTTGTACCAAAATTTTACATAAATTATTTCTATTCATCTAGAACTGAAATACAATTTTTAATTCAGAAATTCTTTGATTTTAATATTTTTAGATATTAAAGTCATATTTTGACAATTTGAAATAATTAGATTAAATATTCTATTTACAAGAAAATAATTCTATAAAAATTATTTTCATACTTAAAACCTTATGTTGTGACTATTTTCAATTTAAAATTTACAAAAGACTTTTGTTTATATATTTACCAAATTTCTCTTAATTAGTTAACAATTTATTTATTAATCAAAACGAATACTTATCCCCAAATTCGAAGCCCTAGAAATACATATATCCTAGAGTTATTTCCCTTACACATTATCAAATTCTTTAGGTTGATACTTTGAGATAGTTCCAACACATATTTCGTTGTCCAAGTCCAATTTCAAAGTTATTACGTGAACTGTGAGTATTCCTATCCCCTTTTTGCTTTTGTACATTTTTGGGGTGTTACATGTACACTATTACAATTTCAAATACAAGTTTACATTTTTACAATACAATTCTAGTACTATGTGCATTGCTTACAACGTGTTTTATGCTTAGACAATACATGTGGATTACATTTGTACTTAGTGAAATCATTAACATGGTACAAGCCGACCTTAACATTGGATAGCGCTATTTGGATTGACAACCCGCCTAGATTGATTCTCCCCCTTTTTCATCGGAGAATCCGTGGCCAGTGTTAAGCCTTTTATCCATTTATTGGATAAGTACACTACAGTTCATACAGTACATTATACAGTCACAGGGTTGATTTCGCTCATTTGTATGATACATAGTTTACATAATTGCACTGTAGCTTGCACTTGAATTGTATAACTTTTTAACCTACTATATATATCAAATCTAGGAATGCTCACCAACATTTCAAATGTTGACCAAACCTATTTTTGTACATGTTTCAGGTGCGGTTTGATCTAGTGCTTTAGCAAGAGACATTTAGTGCTTTATTTCAATTCAGTTATTTCAATATTTACATTTCATATAGACAATGTAATTTCCATTTTCATGTAAGACAATTTTGGTTTATTCAATAATAGTTACATTTTAGTACCATGTGCTTTTGAACAATCGTCACTACGTGGCACCTCGATGATTCCGCCATCGGTTGGGGTGTTACATGTTCATTAAACAGACACGGCTAATAGTAATAAACAAACACAACTGGACAGTACCAATCACTACACATCTTGAGTGACCTGTGAGTACCCTGTTCTAGCCTTTGCTCCATTTCCAACCATTTTACTCCTTTTTGCAGACTTTGCAGCCTTGGTAGACTTTGTAGCCTTGGTAGCCTTTGCAGCCTTGTCACCACCCTGCCCCTTGCAAGTTCTTGAGTTGTGTCCTTCATTCCCACATTTTTTACAAGTCTTGCTTACTCCTTTTCTGGTTAACTTCCCCCTCTTGACCATCTCCTCAGCAACTTCAGATTGTGATTTCTTCCTCTTATTTTTTAGCCTTCCTACATAAGTGTGATGTTTTGGAGGGGTTAGAGTTATTGGGCATTCAGAAGGTGTCCAAAATTCTCTACCATTAATGGGATCTATGGTGTTTATGTACACATCTTTCCAATTGTCAAGCCAATATAGCTTATCAACCCATGATTCAACTACACTAACTTGAATCCCATTTCTTGCCATATCCCATAATGCAGCACCAGCATGCTTACATGACATGGCTGTTAACTCCCATTTTCTACAAGAACAACTTCTTTCATTCACATTTACTGCACATTGGTCCATAAAAGGAATACTTACCTGGAATTTACCCCTACCAACCATCATCACAGAATACTGACTTGCCCCAGTCTTAATTTCATTAAACAACCCTGTAGCATAAGGAGTCAAGGGGCCATAACATTTTGCAATCTGTTTGTGGACAACAAAAATTTTCTTCATTAAGTATCCTCTAATGTGCTCAAGACAGGTTATTATTGGTTTGTCCCTTCCCCCTACAAACTAATGAAGAAGGCTTCATTGGAGGGTCATCCTCATCATCAGGACTATCAAAGTCTTCTAGATCAATTTCTGTTCATCAAATTGTTCATCATCAACTTGTTCTTCTTCATCATGAAATTCAGTTCCACTTGCTGGTTTAAAAGAGCCCATGTCTACCTCATATACTTGAATAACATTGTCCTTATCAACTATGTAATCATCCTCATCAACTTCTTTTGAAGCATCATTAGACTTCTTCTCCTTATTACCACTCTGCACCATATCATCCTCATCTAATTCATCATCATCATCCATTGCTCTAGCAAGATAATCTGGATCTTTAGAATCCTCTTCATTATCAGTAAAGACTAACTCATCCTTTGCACCATCATCATCATTCCCATCCTCTGCACCATCATCATCATTCCCATCCCCTGCACCATCATGTTCATTAACATCAGCATTAACACCCTCTGCACCATCATGTCCATTAACATCAGCATTAACACCCTCTGCACCATCATGTTCATTAACATCAGCATTAACACCTTCTACACCATCATGATCATTCCCATCCCCTGCACCATCATGTTCATTAACATCAGCATTAACACCCTCTACACCATCATGATCATTCTCATCAGCATTACTGTAACACCCCAACCGATGGCGTAAACATCGAGATGTCACGAGGTAACGATTGTTCATAAGCTCGAGGTACTAAAATACAAATATTTATTTAATCACGACTAAGTGTCAAGCATTACATTTCAGAACATTACATCTAGAAAAAAAAAAGCAAATTTTTATTCATGATGTCTAAGTCCAAGCCTTATGTGATAAACTTCAAGCATCTCCTGAAACATGTATAAAATAGTATATGTCAACACACATAATGTTGTTGAGTACACTTGGTTAGTGTACGTATGATATAGGTATAAATTTTTTTTTTACAATTCAAGTGTTATGATTTACTCAAGGCAATATGATAAACACGTAAGCACACGATGCGAGTCACAATCAAACCTTTTATGATTGACAAAGACTAAAATTACCATCCTCAACATCTAACCATGTGAGTGCAAGTTGTCTTCTACTAGAACAAGGTATAGGTTTTGATCTGTGATTAACATTACCTACATATGGGGGTTCAACATCATTAATCTCCTGAATTATCACACCAGAAGTAGCTTTTGGTGACATGAAATATGTGTCCAGTTTTATAACCCAATGCTCAACATACACTTCAATCAGTTTTATCCTACCAACATATTGATAGATGTCAATCACATCTTGATCAGTTCCAAGTGCTCTAATACCTTCATCCAAGTTTCTATCAGGAATCCTATAGTGATAGTAAACTACTTCATCTTCTGGATAACGTAACATCTTAAACATGGAATTAAACTCCATCACTGAGAATTCATCTGAATCTATCTTATCAAAGTAGCATGTTTTACCATTTACATATCTTAAAGCAGGGTTTTTTTCACAAACTCACCTCCATGAAACACTTGGATGCTAAACATTGTTGGCTCATCAACTGAAAAAAAAATGTGGATTTTAGTTTTGTTACAACAAATGAGTTAGGGTTTATGAATCAAACACTTACCGTATTCCTCATATGGATCAAAATGTACGCTTGCACCACGTTTGCACCACAATGTAAAATCTATCATCCTTTATCGTTTTGATTAGGGTTAATTTTGGGGAGGATTATTGTTACTGATGAATGATGATGGTGATAATGGGGGGAAATGGGAGGTATCAGGGTTTTAATGGGGAGAAATAAAAAACCAAAAGAAAATTACTAAAGTACCCTCACATGTATTGCACGTGAGGGTTACTTAACTGGAAAAGTTGGATGGAGTTAGTTTTTAGGACTCAAACCATAACAAACTTAAAACACTAGGATTCAAAATGTTAAAAATGAAAATGTTGGACTCAAGTAGTTAAAATCAACAAAACTCAGGGACTCAAATAGGAATTTACTCTTAAATTAAACTTTTATTTGTTATACCCGTGTATCACACAGGCAAATAACCTAGTTAGTTAATATACACCAATCCTAAACTTGAATGGTTCAAAAAGATTAATAATCAAGTGTGATAAAAAAACTCCACATAACATAATTTAATCTTTTGTGTTTATATCACTTAATACAATAATACCCAACTCAAAGGGCGAGATTGAGAGAGAGGTAAGAGGTTGAGCTGTGGAGAAAAGATGCTTCTGGAGTATATTCAATCGTTCGATTGGTTTGATTCAAAATTATTTTGGCCTTTAAGGATTTAATTGGGTTATCCCTAAAGAAAAAATGGGCGAAACGAAAAATTAGGTTGTACCCCTCAAAATGGGCCAAAAAAAAAAAAAGCAAAACGATAAACTCGGTAAAACAATCGATATTTAGGAACCTTGTATCCTTTGATATAATGTTAGTTTTAGTTTATATAATATAATTATTTTAAAAAAACAGAGGGTAGAAAACTTATTTACAAAATAAGTTCTATACAGATACTTTGTAACCAGAACATTCTGAGCGAAACTTGGGAGAGGGGGTTGGGCAACCCCAGCCCCTTAAAACCTGTGCTATTGAATAGACTAATATCCTTTTATTCTTCCTATATAAACAATACTTTATATTTAATCCAAACTCTTAGACTACTCAAAGTGGTGAGGAGAAAGAGGGGGATGAAGTGACATGTGGCACTTGTGGGACCCCTGTGGGGGGGGGGGATGGGGGGAAGGAAATAATATTATATTGTGTTAAAGTTTTTTTAAAAAAAAAAAGCTGGTCAATCAAATGGTGTCACCTCACCCCACCAAAATGTCCCACGCCAAGCAATCTGCCCCCGCCCCCTCCCCTTCCCGCCCCTTCCACGCCATGGTGGCGGCGGTCCCCCCCTTCGGGCACTCTTAATTAACTATCCTTTACTTGTCGGCATTGGTTTACCTCATATTTTTTATATTTATTTTGTGTTTACAAGAAGCCCCCTCAAGTATATAGTAACATTCAAAGCAAACCGAATGGTTTGATTTTATTTCAAATAACCCTAAAGGTTTTCTAATTTATTTAACTTATCACATTTAGCCATCCTTTACTTATCAATATTGATCTACCTCACATTTTTACTATTTTATTTGTATTTGCCAAATTCCCTCCTCAGGTAGATAGTAACATTCAAACCTTGTGGTAAAGAGCTAAATACCAAAATCGAACCTAAGATTTGTCATTTAATACCATTTCCATCCAAGTTGCTAAATGTGTTTGCTTGTTCTCTTAAGATGAATGGCATTTTTATTCGTTTACCTTTTATTTTCTTTTTCATAATTATTTTCAGTTTATTTTATTATTAAATTGACACATTAAAAATACGTATAAAGCCCTACATTCACCCTCACCCCACCCAAAGCTCTCTCCCTTTCTCTCTCTCTCTCTCTCTCTCTCTCTCTCTCTCTCTCTCTCTCTCTCTCTCTCTCTCACCCTAAAGCTCTCTCTCTCCCTAAAGCGCGCTCTCTCTCCCCTTCCCCTCTCTCTCTCTCCCTCTCCCCCCCCTCTCTCTCTCTCTCTCTCTCTCTCTCTTTCTCTTTATCTCCCTCCCTCCCTATCTATCTCTCAAAACTCACACCCTCACCCTTCATCACCATCAACTATCATCACTATTAACAATCATCACCTTGTTTTTTGGTAACACGGCACCACCACCATGTGAACCCAATTTATACAACAACAAGATCATAAAGTACGACATATCAAATCCTCTCCATTTTTCAAAGTGCTTTACAAACGGTGGTTATCAGTTTTGGTTGGAGTCAATGATGGTAAAAGGAGGGGTTGGTAGTGGTGGCGTGTGTGTGTGTGGGGGGGGGGGGGGGTTCTAAGAAAAAGTTAATGTTTTTTATACAAAAGTTAAAAAAATAATAATAAAATAAAAAAAACAAAAACAAAAACAAATATGTAAAAAGTCTAAAACATATCCTGGAAAACGTTACTTTTTAACCTTGTTGACACATTGGATGAAAATGGCAAACCTTGTGTATTCAAATGCGAAAAGAAAAATTTGATGTAACAAGCAAAACTGATCAAACATCAGAAACATTTTGGCATTGAACTCTATTTTCAATAAACCTTCAAGGGTTTCTTATTATCCTTTATATTTATTTTTGAACTCTCATGAATAGTACTCCTATACGTTTTAAAAAGTCTTTAAATACAAATGGTTCTAATTTTGTTAAGCAAAAATGTTATGGCACAGATGGGGGGAGTGTTGTTGTGTTTGGTTTGTTGTTTGGGTTCGAATCATCAGCCATATCTTTTTATTTTTCCATCCTTTTAGCTGGTTTTTTTATTACTTAAGCCATCCAGCTTTTCACACGCCATCTCGGTAGCTGTCCTCCAGTCCTTGACCCACGTGTCCTTCCACCGCTCCACCTCCGTATCTTCTTCCATATAGATCATTTTCACCTCTCCTTGCAATCCGGCTCAACTGAGCCAAACAAAGGTATTTCACCGGCTTCTTCAACCTTCACGAAGCTTCAGTTGATCGATTTGTCTCCCTGCAAAACTCAAACCCATCGCTTTCCACAACCACCACCGCAGCCACGACCACCATATTCTGTGGTGGTGATTAAACGGCGGGCAACGACCGGTTTTTTTCGTCTGTCTATCGATACCTCACGTTATCGTCAACAACGATCATAAGTATCTTCTCTTTTTTACACAAGCATCGTTCGTGGATTCCATGGCTAGATCTGCTGTGCTGTTTTAATTCGTGAAAGTCAGTCGTTGCCATGTCTCTGGTAATGGTGACGGTAAGGTATGACCATTGATTAGTGGTTGTATGTTCTAATTTCTAACGAATGTGGCAGCAGCAATTGCTTCATCTTTGATTTCTTCTTAGCCCACCGATTTCGCATCATACGACCAGGTATCCGGATTTCGATTTCCTCATCATGGGTTTTAATTGTTGGCATCTTTAGATTTTGGATTTTTATTGGATTCTTTTTGTTTGTTTTGCACTTTCACAGATGTTTTTTGCTTTTCCCCTTTTAGTTCATGCTCTTCTTCTATTTTCTTAGCATGTTTACGTTTCCTATGCTTTTATAACTTCTTTGGATGGATACTATTGACCTGTATTAGTCACCTTACATGTGTTTGATTAATCTTTTGGTTATCGTGCTGAAGTCAATTGTGCTTTATGTTGTTTCTTTGTGTTTAGGTCATGCACACAAGGTGCTCAATGAAATGCCTCCTTGAAAGTTGATTACTTGCCTCCTTAACATTTAAATTTTGTATGTTTTCCAACACGTCCAGTTTTTGCTACTGATTTTAAACCTTTGTATTTTGTTTGATGATTTATGATTGTAGATAGGATTATACAATATCGTGCTGGAAAAATTAAGCACTGATGGTGAAGAAGAGTCAAAGAATGCATATAGAGCTGCCAGAACAGATACAAACCATGCTGTTCGGAAGGCAGTTGATCATAAACTATCATCATCTCTTATAGAAAAGATCCTCAATTAGTTTTCATATATTTTTACGTGGCTCTTCAATTTGCCGGCTCATTAATTACTTTTTGGTATTCGTTTTTAGGTTGATAATATGATCAAAAAGCTAGAAAAGGAGATCAATGATGTGGATGCTAAAATTGGGATCGACGGAATAGGTATGTTTGGGATGGACGACTTTTATTATTAAACTTTATTTTTCCAGACATTGTCATCGTTGATTAGTTCGGGTTATTTGAATGCAAATAATTTGGGTATCTTTAAATTTCAAGTGAAAATGTTGATTTAAAAGTGGGATAAGTTTAGTTTTCCGTTTTAAGTAAGTACCAAGATTGAATATCTCTTAAATTGTTATTGATAACGTAATGGAAACAGAGCAATATGTTTACATATGACTATATGAGTTTGTTGTAAGAGAAAGCTGATGTAAGCTTCTTAGAGCAAGGCTTTAACTAAATTAAATAAATACCAAGTTTAATAACAGTATGCACCAATATACCAGGCTAAATTCAAATTACAATATAAGCATATTAGTATAGTTTTTAGAAATGTAGTTTGAAACAATATTTATGTATAGATATGTGTATATATGTGAACATGCTGGCAACAACATGTGTGTCCGCACTTTTTTGTATGAGAATTAAGTGACTTTTTTTGTTTTGTAAGTCCTACGAAGTTTGTAAGAACATAAATCCAACCAGATCCATCATACATATCCAATTCCTCAAGAACATAAATCAAACCCGTTAACACCCGCGACACCCCTTCTCACAATGAGAATGTATATAACCCTATTCCGGTCTGGTCCGGTATGAAATGAACTTATAATCATATAATCGACTTGATCATCAGATTATAGATAGCTCAATCCATTAAAAAAATGTTATGTTTTGTGCATCTTAGTGACCTGGTAACATTATGAACAACATATTTTCTATGTGGTTTTTAAAATGTGATTAGTAGGTGGCCTTTGCGCGTTTGCGACGCTTGTGTGTATGCATTTCTTTTGAGGTTTTATACGATTTAACGTTGTTTTTTTGTGGCAACCACTCATCATGAATTTGGACTTTATAGGCAAAACAATATGTGGATTGTAGGGTGTTTGATCACTGATGAAGAAACGTGGAGGCACAGGTAATCTGACGCGTGGTCAATTAGGAGCTGAAGGTTGCAGTAACATGCCGCATGTGACAGTGTTGTCTTAAATACCCTTAAGGTACTGTTAAACACGACACATGTAAAGCGGTTTTTGATTTGTTATGGCGTGCCTCTCATGTCAGTGTCCAACTTCCATAGGAAGGCTTGACTCTGTACCAACGAGAGATGTTGGTTGCCCATCGAGCAGTGATGATGTGGTCCAGTACTCCCACCTCTGTGGTTGTTCAACAACACGAGGACAGGTTTTATTTGTTCAACGGTCAACGCAGCAAAATACATACAACCAGAGGCAGCAGCCTCAATGTCTCCAATGGTCCCGATTCCAGCAACACCTGCATTGAAAGGCTACTCCACAAGCAGCACAAAACGGCCTCTACTTCACTCAGAAGGTATATAAAAAATGTCGAACTCTGAAGCTCTTAAAAATCCATTTCATTAGTTACTTATCCTTCTTTGTGTTACGCCACAGGTAGTTTAAATAGTTATACAGTTGATATACTTAATTTGAAATATTAGTCCTAACTGTGAGGGTATTTTGGTACGAGTTTTGTAACTTACTTAGATGAGAAGTCTGCTCATCTATTTTGTCAGATACAATCTCAGTAAAGATTGCAGTGTTAGTTTTAAAGCTTACCTTAGATTAATCAATTTAAATTAGCTTTCATGCTTTGTTGCTGAATTCAATTGATTTCTCACATGTAGGATTTGCAACTCCCATTGCGAAGAAAGGAAGGCACAACACCAGGGGAGAAAGGACTTAACGGTTTAGACCAGTAAACATTTTTGTATGCTAACATGTTTAGACAAGTTAAAAGGCTTTTTTGTATGCCTACTTAACACTTGCTATGAAATCGCTAACCCACATGTTTAGAACAGTTGAAGGCTTTCATGTATGCAAGCATGTTACAACCTTTTAATGTTTATTATGTATAAAACAATCACGACCACAACAAAACAGATAGATAGTCGTGTATGCAGGGCGCAATGAAATTCGCGCAACGCGCGAAAGGGAACACCACTAGTTTACTTAACTTATTACAATTTTCTTATTTTATTATCCACATTATTCACAATAGTGGTTATGGTACATGAGATCAACGACAATCATGAGCTCATCTGGCTCCTCCGAGTGCATGAGTGGTTTAACATTTTACATCTATTTTTTTTAGTATCATAGCAACAATAACGTCACTAATATGAGCATATCAACGATTGCTAGCCCTTGTGATTTGAATACATATCAATTTTCGAGCCCCGATGTTATCTACTACATTTAAATGGGGTCTGAAGTTAAATCGTATCATTTTTATCTGTTTTTTAACCATACAAAGGTCAAAGAAAAAAAGGAATGCTACTTATTCCAAAAAAGAAACATCCAACCACTATTTTTATGGCTTATTTCTTCTATCCGCTTTTATAGGCATTTTAGACGTTGCTATTGAAATAGCCCTTTTCTGACTATATTTTGTGTTACTCCACCCATCTCATATAGGAATCAACCTGGCTTAACAAGAGCTACCTAATATTCGGGAGAATCTTACCTGAACCCAACCATACGTGTTTCTAACGGTCCTTTCATAATGCGCAGAGCCTAAATACTAGTTTAGATTTTTTTTTCATTTGTGTTGTTTAGAGAAAACTTGACAATGATATAACTTTAAAATAAATAAAATGTTGTATCTCTTTGACGAGAATAACATCTTAAATATTTGCTAGCACATGGTGGAAAGAACTATTATGAGGTTACTTATTAAAATCGGATAGTTTGAGAAAAACGTTGTATTAGAAAGAGACTAATGTTACTATTATGAGGTTACTTACTATAAATGGATGGTTTGAAAAAAAAAACGTTGTATTAGAAAGAGGCTATAACGTGAAACACAAGAACAATGTACTAAAATAAATTAGTATGTCTTCCTGAGTCTAGACTAGAGTTTTGGTCATACAATGTTGTCAGGTCAACACGTATTGTTTTGCGATTGTCTTTTAGACCCCCACCAAACTCCTATTAAACTTAACTTGTAAATCTCTATATATTTATTCATGGTCAAAACACATGCAGACAAGATTGTGTTAATTGGTTGGCCTGTTGATGGTTCTAAGTGATTTCCGTAATTCCTATTCTTTTCTTATTAAGTTATACATCATGGATTAATTACCATGTCCCGACCACTTCTGAAGTGTCACCTCAATTTGAAGGCAAAGTACCCTAAAACCTCCAAAACTAATCCAAACCGGTGGAGCTTGGTGGGTTTTGTAGGTGAAAAGGGAGGGACGGTTAGGTATTTATATAAAGAATTGGGGTAAAAAATTATTTTTTTTTTACCGTTACTACACGGTCAAATAATAGAACGACCAAAAAATATTAAATGAAACGAACCGTTGCAGCTCGGCAAGGACTAACCGAGCTGCAAGGTTTTTGATGGAAACCGAGGGGAGACGGTAGTGTTGCGGTTCGGTAACAGTAACCGATTGGCCTTGCTAAGGAGTACCCCGTCTCACCTATCAGTATATTCTATACATATGAAAAATAGCAAGAATGGTAAGAGTGTAGATTATGTGATTTCTTTGGCCCATTTAATATGATTGTTGGTGCATCCTAATAACAAGAGCTCGTTAGATAGTTTATTTCAATCAGCAATCTTTGTATTTAAGTGTGTTGTATATTTAAGATGGTGATTTTAGGTGTGAGGTGGACTTATGATCTTGTGATCTTAAGTTAAGATCACCCGATTTGTAATTAGCGAGAGCTACTTATATGACGTATGTAATGTTGACATAATGAAAGAAATTAATTTGTATTGGCACATAGATAGTTAGCACGTCGCAACATATATTTTATTTGAAAAGGTTGAATAAAGAAATAAAAAAAATGAAAAAAAATAAACTCATGGTATAAACAAGAACATAAATAAATCTAAAGAAATGCTTATTATATAGATAGATACAGGCACGGCTCAAAGGGTGGGCGGGTTGGGTACCAGCTCATGGCCCGGTCTCTTAATGGACCCGAATTTTTAAAAAATTATATATTAAAATCTCTATTTAGGTATATATGTGTTTCTTATACATGAAATCTTTGAAGTGGAGCTAGAATTAGGGGTGTAAACGAGTCGAGTCGAGCCATTAGGGGTGTAAACGAGTCGAGTCGAGCCCAAGCTTGACTAGGCACGAGCTCGGCTCGTCATACTCTTTTGAGGCTCAAGCTTGAGCTTGGCTCGAAAGTAAAACCTAAAAGCTCTGCTCAAGCTTGTCTCACCAATGTTATTAATTAAAATTGAGCATGTTCAAATGACAAAATCTCATACATAAAAAAATAATATAACATTTGTTTTGGCTCCACCTAAATGATCTTTTTATGTAAGGCTCGAGCTTAGGCTCGGTAACTAAACGAGTCATATTTCAGGCTCGAACTCGGGTTCGGGTAGAGGCGGACCTAGCAACAAGCTAGGAGCCGCACCGGTGCCCCTCAACGTCATGCGCGTAGCGGATTTTTTTTTTATGATATTTCAAAAACGTTATTACTGAAATAAAAATTTACGTTGCTACTAAAATTTAAATATGTTACTACTAAATGAAATTATACGTTACCACGTTATCGAACTCGAAAAAATTTACGTTGCTAATAACCCAAAAATATTAACTAATCTAATTAACTTTATAATTTATAGTTATAATACAATAAACTAAACAAGGCCACCCATTTATGTATTTAACCAAGCCCACCTCGCCCCCTTTAACCCAAATCCAACCACAAGAAGCCCACCCATGACCCACCTCCCTTCACAAAACAAAAAAAATATCGTCTGTTGTAGCAGCCAAGCAAGAGCAACATCCAATCTGAAAACCTACCCCTGCCCTGCGTCCGCCGTCCTCCGCTGGTCCACCCTACGTCCGCCTTCTCTCCTGCCGGCAACGCCCTCCACAGACTCCATAGGTCTTGTGAGTTAAATTTTTTTAAATCTAATTCAAGTGCTCACGTGTTTTATAATTTGTGGAGGCTTTTGTTAATTGAATTGCTTATGTGTTTTTTTGAGAATTTGGTAACTTACCAAGTCTAAGTGTTTTAGGAATTTAGTTGATTATATTGTTTTTGAATGTACAGTTAGTTGATTATGTGTTTTTTGGGAATTAACTTGTTTGTTGAATTTGAATGTATAGTTAATTAGTTAACTTGATTGTTGAATGTTATAATTGATTATATTGTCTTTGATTAATTGATTAGGTTTGCGATTATAAAGATGAAACCACGTTCTAATACTAATCAAGCACTTATTAGCAATTTGTTTAAAAGAAAAGCCTCCGAAAAATATGAAATTGGTTCAAGTAATTCTCCAAATATTGAAAATAAGGATGTAAATGATGATGTTGGTATGCAAGAGCATGATGATGTCGCTAATAACGGTAATGATATGCAAACAGATGATGATGTTACTACAACTTCATTTCCAGCTGTTCCTAATCATTCGGCTTCATCCGCGAGGTCATATATAGATTTGAATGATCTTTCTTCAAGATCCCGTTGATAGACCACCAATTGCTAGCTATCACCCTAATCAAATAGATGACATAAGAAGAGCATATCTTGTGAAGAAGGCTTTTCAACCACGAGGTAATGGTGGAAACCGGAAAACATAAACTTTTCCTTTGGTTTATCGGGTATTGAAGTTAGCATTAGTTTTGTCGTTGCAACCGCAACCGTTGAGAGGTGTTTTTCTAAGATGAAGCTTATCAAGACAAATTTACGCAATAGAATGAGTGAGGACTATTTGAACAATGCTTTGATTTGTGCGGTTGAAAGAGACACTTTTGATAAAGTGAAAGAAGATGACGTAATGACTCGATTTCAAGCTTTCAAGAACTGAAGGGGCGAAATCTATTAAGTATGTGTCTAACTTTATCTATTATCATGTTATTTTTATTTCCTTTACATTGTATGAAACTATGGCGAATTTTTTTTTTGAACGTCGCTACTCAAAATTATTTCAAGATCCGCCACTGGGTTCGGGCTCGTTAGGACTTGGCTCGTTCAAGCTTTTTACCGAGCCGATCCCAAGTAGCTCGCAAGCCGTTGCGTGTCATTTACACCCCTAGCTAAAACAACCACTGTGTTTTAGTTTAGAGGTCTCACTTTCAAACCTTGATTCTAGCATTTAGATCATTTTTTTATTTAACTAATTCCTCTTTACCACATTTTTTTTGGCCCTATTTTTTTATGTCGTCTACGGCAAATTTTGTTGAGAGCTATACATAGTAGAAGACATGTAGATTTTTTCTAGATTTAATTATTAAAACCGTCCCTATGGTTTTGGGCCAATATGTTAGTCCAGCTTAAAACTTTAAAAATTGCTTGAACAATTTTCCGGGTGAACACGAGCAAAAACTGGAGAATCCTGAAGATACGAGACCTCCAGCAGTTCAATGTATGTTTGAGGACAATCCCGGGACTTAAACAACGCTGAAATCAGTCCAGGAGTGACCAAGCATGCCTACGCACACTTGCACGAAGGCCCCGAATGCGAGAGGACAACGCAGCAAACTTGGAGAGCAAGAAAACAGGAGCAACAGAAGGTGGCACGCCCGTGCCAGAGACAAAACGTACAGACAGGCTCTGATTTGCAGCAACAAAACGTACGTGTGACAGCGTGCACGCCCTTGGACAGCCCGTGGCACGACGTGCTTCCCCTAGAGGGCTATAAATAGCAAGCTAACCCCCACCATTTGATCATCCTTTTTCACCTTGACTTGAGCACTTTGTGGTCGACTTCAGGAGTCTTGCAGAGATCTTGGGGTCCCTTGGGAGGCCTTAAGGCCCTCCTAACACACCCACCAAGGTTAGGCCTCGTCCTACCTTAACTAATTCAGTCAAGCATGGGATCATCGAGTAGTTATGCAATAAAACATCGAGGGTCGTGAGGATCATGAGAGTTACATATCACTTGAAGATGGAGGGCTTGTCTATGAGTAGCTATGATTCATGTGTTGATCATTTCTATGGTTGTATCTTTTCATAATTCCCGAATCCGCTTCGATTTGTAGACTTTTATTATTAGTAGTAGTAGCTTATTTTTAGTTACTTGTTGTGTTATCTTCTTTCTAATATTTGTTTGTTTATCTTTGTGACAGGTTTAAATGATGATTAACTTAATAACGTAAAATACTTTAACTTAATTAAACAACTAGAGGTATAATCAGCTTTTGTGGCCCCGAGCTAGATCCAAGGCGAGGAAACCGATAGTGAAGATAGATCCTCCGAGCATCTGATATCCAAACCAGATTCTAAGCAATGGCTTCTGAGTGGACCAGATCTGAGTAACACATTTCTGGTACATACCAGATGACTGAATGATGTTCTTGGTGAAAGACGGTTTCCCTACGGGCGCGCCAGTAAGTAATCTTCGGATTACACGCTTTTAGGATTATGTGCCACCTTTACCAAGGATTTCATTCAGTTTGGGAGGTTAAGGTTGGGTTATTAAGTTGTCATTCATTCTATCCAACTTTATATTTGATTTATCGCTAAATAATAAAGCATCACTTAAAAGATAAATAAGTTAAAGATTCTATTTCTAGTTCCCGTTAGTACTATGTCGTTAGCTAATGGGGGTACGAGCTAGTCGCTTGAGTCAACCGTAGAGAGATCCTTCGGTCTTCATGACCATTACCTACTTTGGGGATACGAAGTTGCCGGGATTGACCCTAAGGAGATACCCTTCGGTACGGAACGCGAGAGCTAAGGAGGTGTACGGTTTACTGTTCCAGGTCCGAAGTGAAGCCTCCAATTCAAGAAGACGATAAGTTTCGGGGACCAGAGACTTGACCGCGGTTTGAGGAGCCCGCTATATGCGAGGACCTGGCGGAGTACCTTCGTGCGACGCGCATCGGAGGGTTGTGCATTCTACTTAGTAGTGGCCCCGCTTCTCTGT